>BDDC01000425.1:45788-62861 GCA_001662425.1 Chlamydomonas sphaeroides
TGCACACACCCCCTTCACGCGGGCACCGCTCCCTCCCGCCCTCCCCATCCCCCACCTCTACCCTCCTCACCTCCCTTGCCTCCTCCTTTCCTCCCCCCCATCCGCCCCCCCCCGCAGCACCAACCTGCTGTTCCGCATGGGCGCCGCCGCGGCGCTGATGACCAACAAGCGGGCCCTGGCGGGGCGGGCCAAGTACGTGCTGCAGCACGCGGTGCGGGTGCACACCGGCGGCAGCAGCCCGGACGCCATCAGGTAGGGGAGGGGAGGGGCGGGGGGAGGGTGGGAAGAGGCGCGGGGGCGGGCATGGGATGGAGGGGGATGGAGGGGGACGAGCGAGGTGCGAGCACCGGTGGTGGCCGAGGGGGAGGACCCGCACCTGGTGCAGCTGGGGAGCCCAGCTCGGCCCAACGGCTGCCCCGCCTCCGCCCGTCCTCAACCCGTGCCGCTGCCCCCACCCCCCGCCAGCGCCATCCGCTACGGCCCCGACGCCCAGGGCCTCAACGGCATCTACCTGGGCAAGAACGTGGTGGTGGAGGCCAGCAGGGGTGAGGAGGGGGAGGCGAGGGGGCGGGGAGGCGGGGAGGCGTGAGGCGGGGCAGTGGCATGACGAGGCCGGTGCGCGTGCTGGGGGGAAGAGGAAGGGGCAGGGGCGGTCAAGGACATGGGCCCGGAGGCCAGCAGGCATGAGGGGGAGGGGGCACGGAGCAGGAGCTCCCTGGCACGGAGGCCAGCGGGGCCGCACTGCGGGCAGCAGGGTGCGGGGCCGGTGAGCCCCTGCCACGTGGCCCCACGTGGCCCCGCGTGTGCCTCCGCGCCCTCCTCCCCCCTGCCCCACTCACGGTCTTGAGCCAGCGCGCTCACTATCCCTACACTGCACCTCCCTCCCCCTTACCAACCCCCTCCCCTCTCCCCCCCTCGCAGCGCTGTCCGCCGCCATGACCTCCATCGCCCCCCGGGTGCTCACCTGGCGCCAGCTGGCGGAGGCGGCGCTGCACGCCCTGGCCGCAGCGCGCGCCCCACGGGGAGGAGGAGGCGGCAGGGGCGCGGCGCTCAAGGGCAAGGGCCCCGCGCCCCAGCAGCAGCAGGGGGAGGAGGAGGCCGCCGCCGGCAGGGCCGAGCCGCCGGCTGCCGGCGACCGCGCGCCGCAGGCGGCCGCGCCCGCGGGGCCCGCCGGCGAGGGTGCCTCGTCGCCACCCGCCTCCCCACCGCCGGCTGCTGCGGCCCCGCCGGCCTCCGCCCGCCCCCCGCGGCCTCCACCCTACCGGCCCAGCTTCCAGCGCAGCACCATCTCCCACTTCCTGCTGCACGCGGGTGAGCGGGGGGCGGGGCATGGGGAGGGGCGGGGGGGGGACGCCAAAGGGTCGCACCGCTGCTCCCAAGGGTCCCAAGCGCCCTCTCCCCTCTCTCCCTGGCCTCCACTCCTCCACCTGTCCCTGCCCCTTGTAACCCTCCTTCCCTTTTCCCTCCCCGCCTCCCTCCCCAGGCGGCGCCAAGGTGCTGGACGGCCTGGGCGAGGCGCTGGGCCTGGACGAGCGCAAGCTGGAGGCGTCGCGGGAGGTGCTGCGGGAGTACGGCAACGTCAGCAGCAGGTGGGGAGGAAAGAGGGGGAGCAGGCAGCGAGCGGCGGAAAGAAGGCGAAGGGCGGGGGGGGGGGAAGGGTTGGCATGGAGCCATCCCCAGCCGAGCTCTGCTTTCTCCACTTTCTTACACAGCACCACCTGGTTCTCACTTGCCTACATGCCCTCCGCTTTCCTCCCATACGCGACACACGAACCCCCCTTCC
The DNA here is from genome assembly GCA_001662425.1 of Chlamydomonas sphaeroides. Classification (NCBI taxonomy): domain Eukaryota; kingdom Viridiplantae; phylum Chlorophyta; class Chlorophyceae; order Chlamydomonadales; family Chlamydomonadaceae; genus Chlamydomonas; species Chlamydomonas sphaeroides. The sequence goes on from BDDC01000425.1 coordinate 47,572, forward strand.
CCTTCCTTCCCCCTCCTCCTCTCCCCTACTTCCCCCCCAGCACCACCTGGTACTCGCTGGCCTACCTGGAGACTACCTGCGGGGTGCGGGCGGGCCAGCGGCTGCTGCAGGTGGGCGTCGGCTCCGGCGTCAAGTGCGGCGTCAACGTGTGGAAGGTAAGCGGGGGGCGCAGGTTGCGCAGGGCGCGGGGCGCGGGGCACGACGAGAGCGCGCGCACAGCGCCGGACGCGCGGGGCGGCCTGCAGACACGCCCGTTTCCGCTCTCCTCCCGGGGCCCTTCCCAATTGTTCCCGCCATCCCTCCCCTCCCCTCGCCGCTCCCTCCCCTCCTCTTTCCCCCCATAGGCGCTGCGGCCGGTGCGTGAGGCGCACCCCGCGTGGTCGCACAAGCTGGATGCGCTGGCGCGGCTGCGGCTGGAGCTGGAGGGCAGCGTGGACGTGGGGTTCGGACTGCAGCGCGCTGCGGGGCGGCTGGTGATGGCGCTGGCGGTGCTGCTGCTGGCGGTGCTGCTGACCCGGCTGCAGGCGGCGGCGTGAGCGGGCGGGCAGGCGCGGGAGGGGAGGGGAGGTTAGGGGAGGGCGGCAGCCGTGGGGCTGGATGGGGCGGGGCAGGGCTGGCGATGGGATCCGGTGATCGAGGCCGCATGCTCGTGGCCTGGGGCGGCGGGGTCGTGGGGAAGACTGGGAGGCAGCACCGGCGTCACGTGGCGCTTGACACGGAGCACGCGGGGGCGGGGCCCGGGTTGCGGCGCCGCAGGCACCACACACGCGGCACCCATGGGGGCGTGACGGCAGCTGACGTGGCACCGATGGCGGGGCTGTGATGGCATGCGGGCCATGCGGGCCGATGACGCCACCCTGGGGTGTGTGTGACAGCGGGCCATACGGCGCTGCGGTGGCATGCGGGCGTCTGTGATTGCCGTGGCGGGCGGACCGGCTGCGGGACCGGTGGCGGAGGGGCTGGCGCGGGCGCGTCGCACAAGTTTTTGGACACTGTGCTGGTGGGGCCTAGCGATGGCGGCGCGGCGCTGCCGGAGGACAACGGGCCGAGGTATTGACACCCGCGACGGGGCCGGCGGGCGGTGTTGTGGTTGTGTGACAGCGGCCGTGATGTGACCGGGGCTGGAGCGGCTCCGGCGGGGCTGGGACGGTCGAGGCAAGCAAGGCAGGGTTGGCTGAGCAGACGAAGCCGCGCCATGTGTGGCAGGCAGGGGGCACGACACTGGGGTCGCCAGGTCACACGGGTGCACGGGTGCCGCGGGTGCCGGGGCGGCCGCGGCTGGGGCTGGGGCTTGCAACCGCACCCGAGGGTACCCAGTCTCCACGTGTGGTGCCGCAAGCCTGGCATCCTACGGCCCCTGCACCCTGGCCCGCGGTCCCCAGGGAAACGGGACCGTAGCCCTGCGCCGGTGTCTGCCGCGGCCTGAGCTGATGGCACTGTGGCGGGCAGCGCCCTCGGGCCGCCTAGGTCAACAAGGCCTGCCAGGGCCCGATCTTGACAGTTACCATCATCCGGCCTCCTCAGTAAGGCCCAGTGAGGGTCGGGGCCAGGTGAAGACGGTGCGCGCGAGCCGAGCCCTTGGGGGCCTGGGCGGTAGATGGCAGCGGTGATCCGGTAGAGCGCAGGGGCGGACCACGGCAGCCCTGGGGAGCCGGGTGAAGAGGTGGAAGACCGTGGAAGACGTGGGAAGGGAGCCGACGTGCGGACCCCTGCGGACCTGGAGTGCTGGCGAGGGCTGTTGGTCCTCCCCTGCTGGCGGCTGCTCGCGGCCGATCGGCAGCAAATATGCCAAGCTGGCTCAGCTGATGGCACGCTAGCGCGGCCGCTGCATGTGCATTGGCACGTCGGCCACCTACGGGGACCTGCGTCCCTCCTGGTCATGCACGATTCCGGTCCGCTCGCGTACCCTTACACTTCCACTTGAAGGTCCGTAGAAGCTGACCGCGGGTCTGGCGCATCTTCAGCCCATATACATGACGTCTCAACAGAGCATAGTAGAGGCGAGAAAGCTTACACCGTTACAGCCCACACCGTTTCCGTTCACTTGCCGAGTTCGTCAGCTCCCCAAACGCAGCACAGCGCTCGTCATGATATAACAGCACGCGTGTGTAAATCAACGCGACTTCTTTCCCCGGGGTACGAGTTCGCCGCGTGCCAGCATGCGCATGCCTCCTGCAAGCGAGCCGCGGCGCTGCGCCTTCAGGTTGCTGGCCATGGCCATGGACACCAGATACGCAGCATGGAGTCTTCTGCTGCTGGCCGCTCTGGCGAGCCGCGTCAACGGCCACGGCTTCATGGTTACCCCTCTGTCGCGCAACATGCACTCGCGCCTGTACGACCCGGCTGAGCTCAGGGAGTACACGCCCACGCAGCTCAGCGCTGGCGGTAGGTCGGCGTCCAGGCGCGTCCGCTGCGCCGCAGTACCTCACGCTCGCCCGCCTCGGGGGCCTTGGCGGGCCCGCCGCGGGCCACCGTTCGCCACGCACCTTCCTTGCCCTTCCCACCCACGGACCACTTCTATTCCGGCAGCTCCGCCACCACACACAGAAACCAAATCGCCTCTCGCCTCTCACCTACTCATGTCCCTGGCCGGCGCTGCCGCCCGACAGGCGTGGGGGTCGTGAGCCGCGGCAACACGCTCACCTGGCCGCGCGGCAGCTTCGGCTCCTGCGGCGACCGCGGCGACGACCCGGCGCCCCGCTGGATGGTGCCCCGCCCCATCGCCGCCACTTACAACGCGGGCGACGTCATCGAGATCGCCGTCACCGTCACCGCCGACCACAAGGGCCGCTTCGCCTTCCGGCTGTGCCCGCGCACCGACGCCAGCGAGGCCTGCTTCGACCAGAACTGGCTCACGCGAGCCGACTCCGTGAAGCCGGGCGCCCGCTACTGGTGAGCGCGCAGCCGCCGGGGGCCAAGCCCATGCCGGGGGTCCTGTTGGCTCGCTGCTCAACGATCAAACCTGTGCCGTCCGCCTCTCCTCTCCGCCAGGTACCTGACGGACGCCACGCGCACCGACGGCAGCGCGCGCGTGTTCACGCAGACCACCGGCCCCTACACCGCGCCCACCTACGCCCTGCGCTACCGCCTGCCGGCGGGCGTCACCTGCGACAACTGCGTGCTGCAGTGGTGGTACACCACCGGTGGGGCGGCAGGGGGGCTCCCTGGGCTGGGCCGGTACGGATGGGCATCGCGGCGGGCTCGGGCTACTGGCGGGGTTGGCGCAGGGGATGGCTCTCAGCGCCCACGCGCCAGCCTGGCGTACGGCGTACGTTCTGGCGTACGGCGTAAGGCCTGGTGTACGGCGTACGGCCTGGCGTACAGGGCTCCGGGCCCTCGGGCCTGCATGAAGCCAACACAGCCCAAACACACACACACGACTGACAGTACACGCCTCCCGGGGCCTCCTGGGGCCCGCAGGCAACAGCTGCACGCCGCCGTGCGTGGCCGAGGACCCCGCCTTCAGGCCGCGCAGCAGCCAGCCCGCCACCAGCTGCGACACGCAGCGCCTGGGCATCTGCGGCTCCAGCCCCGCGCTGTACCCCGAGGAGTTCTGGAACTGCGCCGACATCCGCATCCTGGCCAGCGGCGCCTCGCCGGGGCCCTCGCCCAGCCCCAGGCCCAGCCCCTCGCCCGGCGCCAGCCCCTCGCCGTCCCCCTCGCCCTCGCCGTCGCCGTCGCCCAGCCCCTCGCCTGGCGGGTCCTGCTCCACCACCAACTGGTGCTCGGGCAAGCCCTCGGGCCTCTACGCTAACCCCTGCGACGCGACGTGTGCCTCCTTCTTCAACTGTGCCAACGGGGCCACGTACATGCAAACCTGCGGCACACCGCTGCTGTTCAACGCAGCCGCCAAGGTCTGCGACTGGCCTCAGAATGTGCAGTGCGCGTCGCCGTCACCATCCCCCAGCCCCTCGCCATCGCCCAGCCCCAAGCCTAGCCCCTCGCCGTCGCCCTCGCCCTCACCCAGCCCCAAGCCCAGCCCATCGCCGTCACCCTCGCCCTCGCCCTCACCCAGCCCCAAGCCCAGCCCCTCACCATCCCCATCCCCTTCGCCGTCGCCCGGTCCCTGCTCCACCACCAACTGGTGCTCGGGCAAGCCTTCTGGACTCTACGCCAACCCCTGCGACGCCACCTGCGCCTCCTTCTTGAACTGCGCCAACGGGGCCACCTACCTGCAAACATGCGGCTCGCCGCTCCTCTTCAACTCGGCCGCCAAGGTCTGCGACTGGCCGGCAAACGTCCAGTGCAGCAGCAACCCCTCTCCCTCTCCCTCCCCCTCTCCCTCCCCCTCCCCGTCGCCCAGCCCCAAGCCCTCGCCCAGCCCCGGCACCTCCCCCAGCCCTTCTCCCTCCCCCTCGCCCAGCCCCAGCCCCTCCCCCCGGCCCCCCGGCTCCCGTAAGCTGGTGGGCTACCTCACCAACTGGCTGTGGTACAGCTCGGCCTCCAAGAAGCCCGCCGCCCTGGCCGCCTACCTGCCCCGCCTCACGCACCTCAACTACGCCTTCGCCACCATCTCCTATTCGCCGCAGCAGGACTCGTACTACCTGGACTTCACCGACACATGTGAGCGGGGCGGGGGGGCGCGGGGGAATGCAGGCCGGCTTGGGGAAAGGCAGGCGCGCGAGGGGGAAGGGGCCCACAGAAGGGGCGGCCTGGGGTCACACGCCGCACGCGAGACACGACTGCTCCGGGTCCGCGCCCGCGCACAGGCACATGTTTCTGCCGCCCTCTCATGCCATTGTCGCCGCGTGCCCGGGTGTCTAGCAAACCCAAGCCTCCCCGACCACGCGCGTCCCCCTCCCTCCTCCCCGCCCCACCCTCCTCCCTCCGCCCTCCCAACACACAGGGGCCGACATCGGCGCCTGCATCACCGGCAGCTGCCCCGCCTCGTGCATCCCGCTGCAGGCCACCTGCCCCGGCAGCCAGCTGGGGCTGGTGCCCACCGCCAAGACGCAGGCCGCCACCTGCCCTTCGGGCTGCTTCAACAGCGCCGGCGGCCCCGGCTACCCGCGCAAGTGCAACACGGTGGCGCCCGACATGAGCACCCCGCTGCGGGCGTGCGGCCACTACGGCTACATCCAGGTGTGGGGGTCAGGGGCCGGGTGGGTGCGTGAGTGGGTGGGCGCTGGGGTGTGTGGAGTTTGGCATCGCCGTGTCCTCAGGCGTAGCGCTCTGGAGGCGTTGCTTGACGCTCCGACGGTACAGCTGAGCCGCTCGCCTCCTGCCCGCCCCCTGTCCGGCCTCCCTGTCCGCCCCCTCCCGCTCTGCAGGACTTCATCGCCCGCTCCGCGCCCCAGCTGCGCGTGCTGCTGTCGGTGGGCGGTTGGTACGACTCCAACCTCTTCAGCATGGCCGCCTCACCCGCCTACCGCAGCCGCTTCGTGGACTCGGTGCTCGACTTCATGGACGTGTTTGGCTTCGACGGTGCGTGTGTGCGTACACCAGGGGGGACTGCCGCGGCAGGCTCCGCGTGGGCTGCCCCACACCCTTGCTTGTCCTCCCCTCCCCTTCCCCATTGTCCTGAGACCCACACGAACCCCCACCCAAACCCTGCTCTGCTGCAGGCGTGGACTTTGACTGGGAGTACCCGGGTTTCGAGCACGCCGGCCAGCCGCCCTACGGCGGCTCCGACAGCGGCAGCCCCGACGACGTGCGCGACTGCGGCGCCACGCGCTGCGTGTTCGGCGGCCGCGGCGCGGACGGAGCCAACTTTGCGGCGATGCTGGCGGAGCTGCGGAGCCGCATCACGGGCGGCCGCCGCAGCAAGCGCGGCGAGCCGTACCTCATCACCATCGCGGGACCGGGTGCGTGGCGGAGGGGGGTCGCGGAGGGAGGGGGAGACGGAGGAGGTGGCCGCGTGGAAGGTGGAGGGGCTCACGGTGGGCTCCGGGTGGTAGCACGCATGGCCGTGCGCCGTGGCAAGCCGGGTCGACCTGGGCCTCCTCTTGCCCTCCCGCTTGCCTGCCTGACTCCTCCGATGCGCCCCCCCCCCTCAATCTTCCCCTGCCCTCCCTCCCCTCCCTCCCCGTCCAGCCGGCGCCGACAAGCTGGCCAAGATGGACATGGGGGCTGTGTGCGCCTCGCTGGACTGGGCCAACATCATGACATACGGTGGGGAGAAGGGAAGGGGCAGGGGAGGGGAGAGGCTGCCGCGCACCTCACAGCTCCCGCATGCCTCCTCACCTGGCCCACCACCATTTCTTCACTTGCCCCCGGCCTCTTCGACCATCCCCTCCCCCTCCCCCCGCCCGCCCACCCCCAGACATGCACGGCCCCTGGGACCCCGTCACCGGCCACCAGTCCGCACTGGCCGACCCCACCGGCGCCGACCCGCTCACCGTGGCGGCCGCGGTGGACGAGTACGCGCGCCGCGGCTGCCCGCGCTCCAAGCTGACCGTGGGCGTGCCCTTCTACGGCCGCTCCTTCAAGGGCGTCGCACCCGGGCCCAACCCCAGCCTTCCCGGCCTGGGCCAGCCCTTCTCCGCGGCCGCGACCTCGGCGCAGGGCCCCACGGAGGCCATGCCCAACCACGCCGACATCGTGTCCAAGCCCGGCTACAGGTTCTACTACGACAGCGCCCGTGACGCGTCGTACGCGTACGACTCGGGCTCGCAGACGTTCGTGACGTTTGACGACGCCAGGGCGGTGGCGGCCAAGGCGGCCTACGTGGCGCAGCAGGGGCTGGCGGGGGCCATGGTGTGGGCGCTGGGCCAGGAGGGGCCGGGCCTGTGGGACGCACTCGCCAACAACCTGTAGCGGCATAGCTAGCTGTGTGTGTGTTCAAGTTTATGGGGCCGAACTACAGCGCGTGTGTGTGTCTACAACACGATGTCGCGCACAGGGGGGTGCGCGTCTCCCCTGGTCGCGCAGCGGTGTGCTGCTAGCACGCAGCTATCTAGCTTATATGCAGGGGGACTCATAAACTGGTGTGTGCACCGCTGCTAGTGTGCGTGCATGGCGTGAATGGTGATACGGCATCCGGTGCAAGCTGGGCGCCGGCCATAGCAGCAGTGGCGGCGATCGGGCAATGGACGGCTGTCAGCCAGCGCGGGGCTTGCTGCAGGGTCACGTGACTCAGGGCCGCAGCGTGCGGGGGCGCAGGCGCCGCCGCGGCGCCGTTTCTGTTGCGCGGCAGGGGTGAGGGCGCGCAGCTATATAGCTAACATGCAGGGGGATTCATGAAGTGGTATGCGCAGCGCCTGTTCGTGTGCGTGCTTGGCATGCATGGCGTACATGGCGTGCATGGCGTGCATGGTGATTCGGTACATGAGGTCATGAGCCGGCGGGCCCAGGCTGCGCTGCAGCCATTGAAGCAATGGCGCCGACGTACTGCTGCCAACGCAGGTCTTGCCGCATCAAGGCATGCGGCGCAGAGGCGCATCGGGCGGGGCCGCAGGCGCCGGCACGGCGCCGTGCGTGCCTGCGCGCCACGGCAGGGGCCGAACGCGGGGTTTCGGCAAAGAGGAATGTTGTGAACACACGGGGGTTCGGCAAACACGTGCGATCGATCATGCTGCGGCGCGCCTGGGCGCATGGCGGGCGTTGGCTCGTGGTGGCGGTGGTGGTTCGTGGTGGTGTGAGCGCAGCGCCCGCTGCGGCGCTAATGGCGCCGGTGCGTCATGTCAGGCGCCATTCATGTTTTGTGAGTACGACACTCTATCTGGGGCACTCTATCTGGTGCCGGATAAGGTGTTGCCTTCGTTAGCGAATGCGTTTTTTTGGGGCGCCACGTGGCTGCATGTAACAACGCAGCAGCAATGACCATGCCTTGGTGTTCAATGCCTTGGTGTCCGGCCCCCAGGGTTGGGCACACCCCGACTGGATGTATGCCGGGCCAACAAGAGGGGTAGGGGATGGGTGACCCACCTTGGGTTTGGACCGTGCAGCCCGGGGATTCGCCATTGCCGGACCGCGACCCCTCCGCACAGCTAGCCCGCCAATGCCCTGCACCAGCGCCTGTGTGCACACACACTGCAACGGCACGGCCCCCAAGGGCGCGCACCCTGCAGGGCACCTGCAAGGCGCGGTCATCGCCGCTCCGGACGCTTACGCTCTCTACGCGCCTCGCTCTGCCTGGCCGCTCGCCAACGACCTCACTAGCTAGCCAGCCAACTAGCACACGCTCATCACGTCCAGTGGCGCCGAGCAGCTGACTGCGCCCGCACCCCGCCAGCCGAGCGCGGGCGTAGCCCGTGGGTCGGCCGCACCTCTTGCGCAACACACCCCGCCGCGATGCCCCAGCCGCAGTCGCAGTCGCAGTCGCAGTCGCAGCCCCAGCACCCCCACCCGCACCCGCAGCAGCAGCCGACGCAGTGGGAGGTCGCACTGGATGTGACCGCAGCAGCTCGGCCCGGCAAGTCGGGGCCCGCGGCCGCCGCGCTTCGCTCGCTGCGCTCGCTGCTCCTGCTGCTGTGCGGCGTGGGCCGGGGCGGCCTCGCCCTGCCGCCGCCCTCGCGCTGGCGCCTGCCGACCTGGCGGCGCCGCCCCGGCGGCGGCGGCGGCGGCGGCGGCGGCAGGGCCCCGGGGGCTGCCGCCGCCCCCCCCGCGCTCCCCCCCGTGGCGGGCAACCGGGTGGTGACTGCGCAGTACAGCGTGGCATCCTTCCTGGTGGGTGGGTGGGTGGGTGGGTGGATAGGGGGCATGGGGTGGGGAGGTGGGGAAAACTGGCGTGAGGGGCGTGTAGAAGGAGCCAGTGGGGGTATCCGGCACCGCCCCGGGTTCGAGCCGCAGTACAGCGTGGGCTCCTTCCGTGTGACCTGGGGGCCATGGGGTCGGGAGGGGTGGATGGTGGAATGGCTTTTGGGAGCTTTGGGCAGCCGGCAGCGCCAGAGGTCGGCGCCGCTTGCACGCGGTGCCGCGCCTCACCCGCCTGCGCTCCCCTCGCGCTTGATCTTCCCTGCCTCCCGCCCGCTCCCTTCCCCCCCGCCCCCCCCCCGCAGCCGGTGTTCCTGTTCATCACCTTCGCCCGCCCCGCCTACCTGTACTTCCTGGCGCAGGCGGCCCTGAGCTGGTGGGGGCCGGTGTGGGGAAGGGGGGGGGGTGCGTGAGGCGCAGCGGTTGGGAGGGCAGGAGGAGGGGAAGCAGGGGGCCGGCAGGTGCCGCACACAGGGGCGATGTGGTTATGTTGGGAGGCAGGGGAGGACCGGGCGGCGGGCGCCCTCGGGGGCCCCGCTCGCGATGTCGCAGTGTGCCCCAACCCCGCACCTCTGTCCCCCGCCCCCAGGTGGGATGTGGTGAGCCCCTTCTCCGGCATCGGCATGACCGCGGCGCTGGTGTTCGTGGTGGCGGTCGGCGGGGCCAAGGCAAGGGGGGGAAAGCAGGGGGGAGGGGGGAAGGGGAGAGGGGAGAGGGATGGAGGGGGAAGGGGTACGGGAGAAGGGTGGCAAGGGGGCGGGAGTGAGCGCAAGGGGCGAGGTTTTGGCAGGTCGGCAGTAGCTCAGCATCGTGTCGGGCTGGGGCCGGAGGGCGGACACACCGGCAGGGGGATGGGCGATTAGCTCGATACACCTTCGTATCTATGCGCGACGGACGCTGGCGCTGCGAGCGCAGCGACCGCGCATCGCAGCAGCAGCAGCAGCAGCAGCAGCAGCAGCAGCAGCAGCAGCAGCAGCAGCAGCGTGCGATGGCCACACAGGCAGCAGCGGCAGCAGCTCCCGCACTGAAACGAGCTCCTGCCATTGCTCCTGGCCCAGCGACCAGCGCGGTCGCGCGAGCTCATCGGCGCACGGGCAAGGGGCCCGCCGCAGGGCCGCCCCCACGCCCTGGCGCTCCTGCTCTGCCACATCGCCCTCCCCGCCTGCTGTAACAGGAGTAGCTGCTTCACGGAGCCACGGGAGTTGTATATATGGTGTTGTGGGGGTGTTCCCGCCACACCTGCGGCATGCCTCCTCGCCTTGACCCCACCCCCTCCTGCCCCCCTTTCCCCCTCCTGCCCCAGACCGCCGTGGAGGACGTGCGGCGGCACCGCGAGGACGCAGCCACCAACCGCGCCAGGACCAGGAGGCTGCTGGCCGACGGTGGGCGGCTGGCTGAGGGGCGGTGTCGGGGGGGGGTGGAGGGTGGAGGACAGCCGTACCCGGCCTCACTCCCGCCCCTCGCCCCTCCGCGCACTCTCCTCCGGCAGGCTCCGTACAGGCGGTGGCGTGGGAGGACGTGCGCGTGGGGGACGTACTGGAGGTGTGTGTGGGGTGCGGGGGGTCTCGTGGGGCGAGGTACTGGAGGTGGGGGGAAGGAGAGGGGGCCTGCGGGCTCGTGGAGTCTAGCGCCGGCCGGAGACCAAGGTGAAGAGGGTGACTGGACCTCCTCCCTCCCCCTGCCCTACCTCCTACCTGCTACCTGCTACCTGCTACCTCCCCCTTTCCCCCATCCCTCCCCAGGTCCGCGACGGCGAGCTGCTCCCCGCCGACCTGCTGCTGCTGGCCAGCGGGCTGCCGGGGGGCGGCGCCTTTGTGCGCACCACCAACCTGGACGGGGAGACCAACCTCAAGGTGGGGGAGGGCAGGGGAAGGCCAGGGGAAGGGGAGGGGAGCGGGGGCCAGCCCTCACCCCGCCTCCTGTGTCCCCACCGCCCACGCCCCTCCTCACGCCCCTGCCCACCGTGCCCCGCCAGATCCGGCAATCGGTGCGGCTGCCGGCGGCCTGGCGGGCCGAGGCGGCGCGGCTGCGGGCGGAGGCGGAGGCGGAAGCGGCCGGCGAGGAGGGCGGCGCCGGGGATGGGGAGGAGGCCGGCGGCAGCAGCGGCAGCAGCGGCAGCGACAGCGGCAGCGACAGCGATGCTAGCGGCGGCAGCAGCGACAGCGACAGCGACAACAACGGGGCGAGCGGCGGCGAGGACGGAGAGGGACGCGGGGGCGGCCCGGCCGCAGACGACAGCCGGCTGCGGGGCTGGCGCGGCGGCTGGTGGCGGCCGGGGCGGCAGCCGCGGGGCTCGCCCTCGGGCCTGAGCTCCTCCCCATCCTCGGCCTCGGCCTCCTCTCCCTCGGTGGCTGCGTCCGTGGCAACAGGGGCCGGCCGTACCGCGCAGCGCCGGGTGAGCCCACACACAGGTTGGGCGGGGGCTGGCGTAGGGCGCCCGCGTCGCCTGCTGCCCTCTGCCTTCTTCCCCCACTTCCGACCTGCCCCTTCCCATCCCACCTCCCCTCTCAACCCCTCCAGCTGCTCGCCCGCCTGAGAGGCCGCGTGCTGTGCCAGCCGCCCAGCCGCAGCCTGCACGCCTTCAGCGGCGGCCTCTACCTGCACCCGCCGCAGCGCCCGCCGCTGGACCCGCCGCAGCCCGACCAGGGCCAGCAGCCCGCAGCAGCCGCGCAGCAGCAGGCCCCCGGCGAGGGCGAGGGCGAGGGCGAGGGCCAGGACGGGGACGGCTACGCAGCGGTGCCCGCCGAGGCAGCAGTAGCGACAGATGGCTCCTTCCCCTCCTCCACCCCCTCCCCCTCATCCCCGCCCTCCCCCTGCGTGGTGCCGCTGTCCATGGACAACATGCTGCTGAGGGGTTGCGCCCTCAAGAACTGCCGGTGGGGGGGAGAGGAGGGAAAAGAGTGGAAGCATGGGAAGGGGAAACGGGGGGGGCGGGCGAAGGAGGCGAGGGGGGAAGGAGGAACATGCGGGCGATGGCCACATGGCAGAAGGCGGTTGGGGTGCGTGTCGCTCAACAAAGCTGTCCCTCCCCTCCCCTTCCCCTCCTCTGCCCTCCCCCTTCCCCTCCTCTGCCCTCCCCCTACCTGCCTGCCGCCTCCCCCTGCCAGCTATGTGTTGGGTCTGGCGATGTACTGCGGCCCCCAGAGCCGCATCCAGATGAACTCCCGGCCGCCGCCGCACAAGGCGAGGAGGGCGGGAGGGAGAGGCTTGGGGGAAGGGAAGGGGGAGGGAGGCGGGGGAGCTGAGCGGGATTGATGGCAACAAGGGCTCAGGCTGAGGCCCGCACCGCCCATTGGACACCTCACAGCCTAGGCTACCCAGCCCTGCCTCTCCCTTGTCCCGCTCACCCACCCCCAGGTTGGCTCCTACGACCGCTTCCTCAACTCCCAGATACGGCTGCTGCTGGTGCTCCAAGTAGGGCCGGCGGTGACGGGCTTGGCTAGGGTCGCGGGGACAGTCACGGAGCAGTCGCGGTGCACGCACTCATCACATGTACACCATTCCTCCCCTCCCGCTCCCCTTTCCTCCCCGTCCCCAGCTCGCCCTGTCGGTGGCCTCGGCGCTGGCCTCCTGGCGCTGGCGCAGCAGCCAGGGCCTGGCCCGGCCCCACCTGGCGCTGCGCAGCCCGGCGCAGGGCAATTGGCAGGCGGGCGGCACCTACGTGGTGCTGCTGAGCATCACGTGAGGGGGCGGGGGTGGTTGATGTGTGTGTGTGATGGCGGGGGGGCGGGGGCGCGGGGAAAGGGCCCTACGCAGAGCTCCTGCTAGCCCCCGCCCCGCCCCTTTGCATGCCTCTCCTCGCCCTCCCCCTCCAGGTTCTGGATTCTGTACGGCTCCATCGTGCCCATCAGCCTGTTCGTGACCATGGAGCTGGTCAAGTTCTGGCAGGTAGCCCGGTGGGCGGGAGGGCGGCAGGAGGCAGGGGACGGGGGGCCAAGAGGAGCAAGAAGAGGGTTGGGCCAGGATCAGCTTTGGTCAGCAGCGGGGAAGGAGGGCAGGGCAGTGGTCTGATGATGATGCGGCACGTGCGGCACGTCGCCTCCCCCGCCGCGCCGCCTCATCCAACCATCCGCTCTCCTTGCTGGCCAGGTGTTTGTATTCGTCAACTCCGACCCCGCACTGGCGGTGCATCCTCATCCTGAGCAGCAGCATAAGGAGCAGCAGCAGCAGCCATCTGGGGGTTGGGGCGGGGGCGGGGGCGGGGCCGGGGGCGGGGGCGGCGGCGGGCAGGCGCAGCCGGACCAGGACCCCAAACACTGGGGGCAGGGGCACGGCAAGGAGGGACGCCACGGCGGCCGGCGGCGGCGGCGCCAGAGCCGCGCCGCTGCGGGCGCCGCCCGGGAGCACGCCTTTGCTCGCAGCAGTGAGGTCAACGAGGACCTGGGCCGCGTGGCCATGGTGGGGGCTGGGATGGGAGGGGGAGGAGGGGGACAAGGGTGGGGGGAAACAAGGTAGGGGGGGAGGAAGACGTTTGGGAAGGGAAGAGGGGGGCGAGTGAGGGTGGGGAAAGGGAGGGTTGTAAGGCAGGAAGGCCATTTTGGGCTGGGCTGGGGGAGAGAGGGGAAGGGGGCGGACGAGTGCAGGCAGTTGGCCGGGTGGCCATGGCCGGGTGGGGGCTGCGGGGGTTCGGGTGGGGGGATAGGCTGTCGAGTGCACGGGAGGGCGGGGAAGGCAGGCAGGCAGAAGGGAGGAGGAGGCCGGCAGGCGCCGGGTGGGCGCACGGCCGAGGGATGGCCCACCATTCGCTCGCGCTGTCGGCGGCCCCCTCACCCATGCTCTCTGCCTCCCCCCTCCGCCCCTGCTCCCCTCTTCCTCCTGCTGCTCCCGCTGCTGCCGCCCAGATCTTTGCCGACAAGACCGGCACGCTGACGCGCAACGACATGCGCTGGCGCTGCGCGGGGCTGGGCACCGCCAGGTGGGGGCACAGGAGGAGGCGGGGGAGGGGGAGCGGGAGGGCGGGAGGGCGGCGGGAGGGTGGCTTTGCCCAGAGGGGCGGTCAGGCCAGGGAGGCTGGGAAGTGCACGAGCGGCTGCGGGCGTGTGAAGCCGCTGCCCCTCCTCCCTGCACCCGCCCCCAACCCCCAACCCCAGCTACGGCGACCCCACGCTGCGGCTGGAGGAGAGCCCCCACCTGAGGGGCGCCGCCGCGCTGGCGGCCTGGGACGGGCGGCTGCTGCAGGTGGTGGCGGCCGGGGAGGCGGCACAGACAGGAAGCGGCGGGATGGTATCCGGGAAGCCCGCTTTGATTGCCATCCTCCTCCGTCCGTGTCCCGCTGCGTATCATGTGCGCTCTCTCCCCCCACCACTCCCGCAGGCGCTGCGGACGCTGCATGCCGCCGGGCGGCTGCTGCCCGCCCTGCGCGGCGGCGGCGCGGGCGGCTTCGCGGCATCGGCCCTGCACCCGCCCGCCCCTGCCGGCGGCAACAGCCACAGCCACAGTCGCGGCTGGCGCACGGCGGCGGTGCCGGCGGGGCCGCTGCAGGAGGATGGTCACCCCTGCCTGGAGGAGGATGGTCACCCGGGGGACGGCCATCCGAGGGACGGCGGCGGCGCCGCCGAGGAGGCGGGCGGCGGCCAGGTGGTCGGCGCCAGCAACAGCGATGGCGAGGGCCGGGAGGCTGCTGCTACCCTCGGTCTGCGGCTGGTGTCGCTGATGCTGGGTGTGGGGGTGTGCCACAGTGTGGTGCTGGAGCCGCACCCCGCGCCCGGGCAGCCGCCGGCGTACCAGGTGAGGGGCGGGAGTATGGGTTTGTGGGTTGCGGCGTGGGGGGTGGGGCGCTCGCTCGGTCAAGGGCTTGAATATCGGGGTTCCGGACTGGACAAGCAGGCCGACGAGTGCCCTGCCGCCCCTCGATGTATCCCCAAGTGATGTGAGCTCATCGAGTGGCTTGCAAACCACAGAGATACCGATCCTTTCCGCCCGCCTCCTGCCCCAGGGCCCCTCCCCCGACGAGGTGGCTCTGCTGGAGGCGGCGCGCCAGATGGGCTGGGAGCTGGCGGCGGCCGAGGCGCCGGGAGCGGCGGCGCCCGGCGGCGGCGGCGGCGGCGGCAAGGCAGGCGATGCGGGACCAGGAGGAGGCGGAGGAGGAGCAGCGCTAGGGCGGCCCAACGGCGGCGGCTCGGCGGCGCCCGGCGGCGCGGCGCAGCAGCTGCTGCGGCTGCGTGTGCGCCTTCCGCCGCCGGCAGGCAGGGCGCCGGCCGGTGGCGCTGCTGGGGATGGGGTCGGGGCAGCTGGGCTGCAGAGTGTGGCGGCGGCGGCGGCGGCCGGTGCTGCTGCTGACGGCACTCAGGATAGCGTCGCCGAGGCGGGCGGCGAGGCGGGCGGCGAGGCGGCCGAGGAGGAGGTGGTGTACGAGGTGCTGCATGTGTTGCCCTTCAGCAGCGCCCGCAAGTGAGCGGCACCGAGCGGGAGGCACGGGCGGGGAGGGAAGGAGGGAGGGGCTTAGCGCGGTGCGGGACGCTGGCTCCAGGGCGCCCCCTCCAGCACGCACGTCGCCTTCCGGCGGCCCACCACCCCCACCTCCCATCCGTGGCCCCCTCCCCCCAAAGGCGCATGAGTGTGGATGCGCATGAGCCATCCACCATCTGCGGCCCCCTCCCCCGCCCCGCCCCGCCCCGCCCCGCCCCGCCCCGCCCCGCCCCGCCCCGCCCCGCCCC
>BDDC01000426.1:0-28182 GCA_001662425.1 Chlamydomonas sphaeroides
AAGCTGGGGAGGTGGGGTTAGGCCGGGGCGTTGCGGTCGAGACAGGGGGCTCGTACTGCAATGGCAGGCGGAGAAGAAAGGCAATTGTGATGTTGACGCGCCGTGTGCTCGCGTGCACGAGGCAGTTGGCTGAGTAGCAAGGTTCAGATTGCAGGTGCGGCGCTGTGTTGGGAGTTGCGGTGGCGTGGGTTGGCAATGCAGGCGCTGGTGGAGAAGGGCGGGCAATGTGCTGCTGCCTCGCCCGTCGCCGGCCGCTCTATGGACGTGGCAGGGCTGCGTGCGCTCAGGGCGCAGGGCCGCGGGCCGAGTCCACGAGCCTGTGCCGTCGGTGGGCTGTCCTGGCGTGCGGCGGTGGTCCGGTGAAGGCAGTCCAGGTCGGCTGGGCGGGGGCGACCAGCGGTTGTCGACGTGGCAGAATGCGGTTGTGATTGGGTGTCTACCCCTTCGGCGGCAGCGCTCTGGCGGCCAGCTGACGCCGCGGCGCATGTGGCCGCCTGATCAGGTCCCTGCTGCCGCCTGAGGAGGTCCCTCGCTCCTGCCGCCTGAGGTGGCGGAGAGATGCTGACGTGCAAGCTAGGCCGCGGCGCAACGGCCTGGCCATCTGGGGGTGGTGATTTTTGATGACATGTGGGAAACAAGTTGAACGCGAGTATGCGAAGGCAGCACTTCCCGCTGTGGGAAGTCTGGGCCTCAAGTCGCGGCGGTGGCGGCATGGCAGGACCCCGGGGGCCAGCAGCGGCTGCGGTGAGCAGCAGTGCCGGGCCCCGCTTCGGGTTTGAGGCGGAACTGGCGTCGACAGCTTGCGGCGGGGTCTGTTTTGGTTTGTTGGCACAGGTTGGCATGGGGCGTTGGGCCTGCCGGTCAGCTGCCTGGCGTGGTGGGCTATCAACAACCCCCAAAACGCGTAGCGCGTAGGCAGCGCTGTACAAACTTTGTCATTGGGTACATGAGTAGTCGAGCAACGGCCGGTCTGGTCAGCAGGCAACTGAAACCCGTGACAGTGAACCTGTGAACGCGTATGGAACGAGCATCAGTAAGGCTGGGTCGGAAGCTCTCTGTGCAAGCCCGCCGGGAGTCCCGGGGGGCCAGCAGGTTGGGCAGCTGGAAGGACTACTGGCAGGGACGGGGACTGCAGGGGTCATCCATCCCACGCACCTGAACCCACGAATTCAGCATCATCTGCTGGCAGCCCCAAGCGGAAGCGTGGCTGTGTTGGGTGCTGAGCTGTGTGACTGGGTGACCCAGCTATTCCGTGCCAGCCATTGGCCAACGCTTTGACGCAAAGCTTGCGCATGTCGGGGATACAGGACAAGGGACCGCGTCTCAGACAAGCTCCGGCACTGTGATGTATGGCGAAAGTCGATAGGGTGGTCGCGTGGGCCATGCATGCTTAGCATGGGTGCGACGATGGGTGCGACGATGGCGTGCTGCGGGCAGAGGGAGTCGCAGGGCGCGGGCGCCCGTGGCGGGTAGCAACACATGAAGGCACACGGCGCGGGGCACATCCCAGCGCTAGCGCTCGTCCGCGCATCCGCTCCGTCGCCGATAGCGCACGTGCAGCAGCAACCCCGCGCCACCCTACCGCCGACAGCCCGCCGCCCACAGCAGCCGCTAGCAACGCACACCCACGCGGCTGCCTGCCCCCGTGCTCCCCCCAGGGGCCCCCACGTGGCGACCACAAGCTGTTGCAAACCGGCCCACACCACCTGCCCACGCCAACTACCCTCGCTACCCACCCACGACTGCACAGTGACGACGCCCTGCCATGACCGGGCCAGCTACACGCAGCCGCCTGGCCCCCTGCGCGCCCCACCCACACAACACGTGCGCCGCCCGCGCACTCCCCCAGCCGTTAAGCGACACGCGCTTCCGCCGTGGGCCGCCGCTGCTCATCTTCCGCCTCCTGCGCCGGGCCCTCCACCAGCGCCCCCGCGCCCGCCTCGCGGAGCAGCCGCACCAGCAGCGCCTCCCGCTGCTGCTCCCGCTCCCGCTCCGACCCCGGCTGCCGCTCCGTGTCGCCCTCCCGCTCCCGGAGCCGGTCGCGGGCCCGCGCGCGCCCCTCGCGCTCGCGGCCCCGGAACGGCCCCTCCTGCTCGCCGTACCACAGCCAGTGCGGCACAGCAACCACCAGCCAGCCGCGTGCCTGGGGGAAGGCAGGGTTGGAACGCCTCATCGGCATGTCTCATCAAGACATCGCGACACATGAAACCCTTTCATCAGTGCGCTGCGATTCAGCAGTGAGAAGCTCCGCATGCCGTCCGCTCCGTCCCCTCACCTGCAGGCAGCGCTGCCGGTACACACTCATGGCCAGAGGCTGCCGCGCGTTGGCCGCAAAGTGGGCCGGGCCGTCCGCCTCCACCGCCACCCGCAGCAGCAGGACCTCGCCCCGGCCGCGGCGCGGCGGCGCGGCGGCGTCGGCCGCCTCCTGGGCGCCTTGCGGCTGCTCCTCTTCGGCGCGCGGGCGCTTGAGGCCTCCCGGCTCCTGCTCCTCCACGGACGCCTGGATGGCGATGTCTATGGAGAACATGCCGTCCTCCGTCAGCACCTGGGGCGGGGGCCGGGGAGGTTCAGGGCAGAAGGGATGAGGGCGCATGCTTGTGTGTCAGCTAGTTTGGCCGGGCGGGGGGCCGGGCCGCAGGGTGGGCAGCCCGCTGATGCCCTCCTCTTCCGGCACGAGTTCTGAAACCCCTCATTCCCCGACGCCCCACCTCCAGCTCGGAGTGGATGCCAAGCCGCTCCAGCGCCCGGGCCACATGCTTCTGGAAGGCCGACACCTGCAGCACGGGCCCCGGCCATGGGGTGGACGGCCGTCAGCGTCCAGACACTTGATTGTGTTGAACCCGAGCCCCAATCTCCCCCACACCCAACCATGAAAGGAGCAACGCGCACAGAGATCAAGTCCCCGAGGCGACGGCCAATGACGCCATGCCACCCGCGCGCCCCCGCTGCGTCCCCCGTCTTCAGCGCCTCTCGCACCTTGGCGTGCTGCCGCGAGTTGAGCGCCCACACCTGCTCCCCGCGCCGCAGCATGCCGGGCGGCCCCTGGTGCAGCTGCGCGCCCGGGTGGTCCAGGGCCACGTGCAGGTAGGCCTGGGGGGACGTCGGGGAAGGGAAGAGGAGGACGGGAGGAGGGGGAGGGGTTTGGAGCAGCAGCACAAGGCACGGGCGTGGATGCGCGTGAGCCGGGGAGGCGGGTGCGGAGCTGCGGTTGGGGGCTCGCCTCGCGCTCGCCACAACCCCATCCACGCCGCGCACCCGTCCAGTTCCCCAGACCCCACAGGCCCACACCCTCCGGCCCCGACCGCATACCATACCTGGTAGATCTGCGTCAGCGCCTCTGCCGGCAGCTCCTCGATGCCGCCCTGCGCCTCCGCCACCGCGCCCAGCAGCTCAACCAGCTGAGCCCACAGGCCCGGCCCGCAGCCGCCCACCAGGCTCAGCCCCCACGCCAGATTGCACGCCTGCTGCCCCGTGATCGCCAGCCCCGCCCCTCCGCCCCCCGCCGCCGCGCCGCCCTCGCCGCACAGCGCGCGGTGGCAGGCGCCGATGCGCCGCTCCGCCGCCGCGATCAGCTCCTCGTAGCGCCATCCAAACACGCCCGCGGCGCAGCACACGTTGGCCAGGTGCTGCATCGTGAACCCACCTCGTCCACCCCCACCGCCCTTGTCGCCTGCCCCTCCCGCCGCACCACCACCACCACCACCACCACCGCCGCCGCCGTCACCGCCACCACCGGGCTCCGGCTCCCGGGCCCGCGTCCGGCCGCCACCACCCCCGGCGCTGCAGTGCGCCACGGCCGCCGCCACGAGGCCGTCGAAGAGCCGCCGGTGGGCGTGTGTGAGGCGGCCGTAGGCCCAGGCCAGGTTGGCGATGTGCTGCGGCAGCAGGTGCGCGAGGCGGCTGCCGGGGGTGTGCAGCGCAGGGGACGCAGTGGCGTCGCGGGCTGGCGGCAGGGGCCGGCCGGAGGGGCTGGGCGGTGGTGGGGCGATGTGGTCGGCGACGGCGTCCATGGCCGCGGGGTCGTAGTGGGCCTGGGTACGGGGACGGGTGTTGGGGGGGTGGGGGCCTGGCTGGGGTGCGCGCAGGGGCGGGGGCCGTGGGTCGCAGGCGCCACGGAGGTCCATCACGGAGGTCCATCAGGTGTGTCAGGTGTGTCAGGTGTACGGGACCGCTGCATCACAACCCCGGGCGTGCCGTGGCGCCACGCAGGCTGGAAGCCCCCCCCCACCCCAGAGCGCAGGCAGGGCCAGCGCCTCACCAGCCGCGCGGCGCCCCACACGCTGTTAGCAAACTCCTGCGCCGGGGCGCGTAGCAGGCAGAGGGCAACGGGCACGTCAACCCTCGATGCGATCGACATGGGCCGCGAGCGGACCCGGCCGGGCTGTGCTCTCGCGCCGCGCGCGCGGTCGGCGTGTCTTCGCGCGCCGCCCCTCACGCCCCAGCACCCCTACATCCACACACGGCCGCCACGCACCTGTTCAGAGAACTCCGGCAGCCGCGCCACCAGCACGCGCAGCAGGCTGGCCGCCAGCTGGGGGCAGGGCTGCTCCAAACTGCCGTACGCCCACAGCAGGTTGCCCACGTGCTGCGGCAGCAGGCCGCCGCCGCCGCCGCCGTCGGCTGCCATGGCGGCTCTGCGGGAGGCCAGGGTCGCAGGGTCGCAGGAGCGGAGCAGCGAGGCTGCATGAGGCACGGGTGGTCGACGGGTAATCCGACAAGGGCCATCTCCATGTGCCCCAGCACGGGCCCCGCACCTGCCGCCGGCGCCGCCCGAGCCAGGGCCCGCCAGGCGCTCCGCCACCTCGGCCTCCACCGCCGCCAGCGCGCCGCCGTCGGCGTGCCCCAGCGTGGCCAGCGCCCACACGGTGTTATTGATGTGCTGCCAGGAGAAGGTACGCAGGCGGGGCCGGCTGGACAGCTGGCGGCACACCTGGGGGGCCGAACAAGGCGACGGCCCCGCGGCCGGTGGCGGGGGGAGGGGACACGGCGGCGTCGAGGTCTGTTGAGCGGTCGTGCACATCTCCCCGTTCGCAGTACATGGCAGCAACACGATGACATCAAAACAACACAGCAGCTAGCCACGACACACTCCTGACACCAGATCTTCTCCGTCGCTCCCGTTCTCATTCCCAACCCGCACCTGCTCCAGGTACTCCTGGCCTGGGTGCACGCCCAGCGTCGCATACGCCCATGTGGTGTTGGCCACGCTCTGAGGCGACCAGCTGCTGCTGCTCGCCGGCGGCTGCTGCTGGTGGTGGTGCTGCTGCTGCTGCTGCTGTCGGCGGCTGTCGGCGGCCAGCTGCTGCGCGGCCTGCGCCGCCGCGGACCGTAGCAGCGGCTCGTGCCGGTAACCCAGCTTAGCCACGGCCCACAGCAGGTTGCTGAGGTTCTGCGACGAGTAGGCCTGCGGGGGCGGGGGTGGGCGTGCACCAGGAAGGGAGTCGGGACACTGTACAGCGGTGCGTGAGGCGGGAGGGCAGGCGCCGGGAGTGGGGGCTGTCCAGCGGGAGAGACAGGGCGAGGCCACCCGCACTGGGACCTTCGCTGCAGCGTTGTTATGCAAGCTCCCGCCACCCCGACCTCCACCCCACCCCATCCCGACCCACCGCCAGGCTCGCCAGCGCCTTGTCGCAGCACTGCCGCATCAGCCGCTGCAGTATCGCCTCGCCGCCGGGGCCGACGGAGCCGCCGCCGCCGGGTTGGTCGCCGCCGCCACCGCCGCTCGGCGGCCGCAGCTCCAGCGTGGCTGCGGCCCAGGTCAGGTTGGCGATGTTCTGGGGGTTGAACTCCGAGGCCGCGGCGGACAGGGCCATGCGCCGCTCGGCCTGCCGGGCGAGGTGACGGGAAGCAAGGGGCCGGGGAGGGAGGGAGGGAGCAAGGGAGCCGCCGGCTTGGCAGCTGTGTGGGGTTGGATGACGCGCTGTGTTACCGGTGTGTTGAACTCCACGTGCCCTTGCACGCCGCACCTCCTGCACGATGCCCGCCACCAGCTGCTCCTGGCGCTGCTCGGTGGTGGCCAAGGCCCACAGCGTGTTGGACAGCGCCTGGGGGCCAGGCGGCGACGCACAAAGCGCAGCGCACGCGCATCTCCATGGTGGCGTGTGCGGTCGCCTAGAGGCGCGGCATCGTGCGGGTGCAAGGGGGTGTTGCGGCCCCTCGGATGGCCCGCGCGTGCCCTGTATGCGCCAGACCGCCCACACGGCCCCACCTGCGCCGCAAACTCGTGCAGGCGCGGCGTCACGCCCTCCGCCAGGCGCCGCAGCCAGGCGGGGCCCGGGCTCCAGCCCAGCTTAGCTGTGCCGAGGAGCGCGTTGGACACGTTCTGGGTGGGGAGCGGGGGCGCGGGGCCCGGGGCGGTGAGGCGAGGCGGGCAGGTAGCGCGGGAGGAGGAAGCTGCTGGTGCCCGCAGCCAACATCTCGAGACGGCTTCCTGCCTCAGGGCCCTGCCCCCGTGCCCTCGCCCCCTTCGTCAGCAGCGCCCTACCCAGCCCCTCCAGCAGCTCAGCCATGCCCTGCCCCCGTCCTTGATCATGACACGAACCCACGCGTTCTCCCCCTTCTTTCCCCCAGCCCGCTTACACCCCCACCTGCGGCAGCGCCTCGCCCAGCACGTCCAGCAGCCGGTCCGTGAGCCCCCTTAGCAGCCGCTCGCCCGGGTGGTGGTCTGGCGGGAACGTGGCAGGCGGTTAGGGCGTCCGTGGCTGCGGAGGTAGCTGTGTGCGCTCGAGGGAGGGTTGGTTACGCCACATAGCAACGGCAGCAGCTGGAAGGCGCCAGCGCCAGGCACGCACGTGCTTACTTCAGGCCCAACTCGCTCACCCAGCGTGCCCAGCGCCCACAGCGTATTGCCCACGTGCTGTGGAGTGAAGTCGGGCAGCGTCGCCTCCGCGCGTTGGCACAGTCCCTCCAGCAGGCCCACCGGCCCCGCGCCGCCTCCAGTCCCCTCGGCGGCAGCGGCTCCGGCCCCTCCCCCCGCTCGGCCCCGGGCCGGCGCCGCCTGTGGGCGGCCCCCGGGCCGGTGCCCGAGCTTGGCCAGAGCCCAGAGCGAGTTGGACACGTTGCGGGCCGTGAAGCGCGGCAGCTGGTCCTCTGCGGGGGAGAGGGGGTTGGTGGGGAAGCACGTGTGCATGCCGTACAGGCGGCGAGGGACCTCGGCGCGGCAAGGTGCGCGAGAAAGCAAGAAAGGACGAGGCTGCTGGCGTGCTGCGCGCCGGTGCGGCCGACCATTGCCGGCGCTAGCAGGCGACTGTGGGCAAGAGAAGCGCGCTGGTTGCCGGGGGCCGGTCTCCCCCACCTGCTAGAGCAAGCAGCTGCGCGAAAGCTGGCGTGGCGGCCAGGGAGCGGCAAGCGGGCGGCGGCAGGCCGCAGGAGCCCAGCCGGTGCAGCGCGGCTGCCGCATTGGTGGCGTCGAAGTCGGGGCCGCGGTCCAGCACGAGCTGGCGGTGGGGACGGGAGGGCGCGGGATGAGGGGGCAGGAGCGGGGGAGTGGGGGTGACGAGGACGGGCGTGCGCGCACAGCAGGCCGTGTGGCCTGCGGGGGGTCGCAAGCGCCAGCCACGCGTCATTCTTCATACTTAGCAGTACGCGGTCGCATGCGCTATGCTACACAGCGCTTCATCGTTCTCGCGAGCAGCTTGGCTGCGGCTAGCACCGAGACACCGAGCTTGCAAAGCTTACGCACTGAGAACCCTGTTAATACATACTTAGCGCCTCTGCGATGCACTCGGCACTGCAGCAATAGCTGTAGCGGCGACCGCGTCGCGGCCCGCACCTGCAACACGCGCTGCGGGTCGTTGGCGGACGTCCGGATGGCCTGCGTCAGACGCAGAGATGCGGCCGACGGCGCCAACCCGGCGCCACCACCGCCTCCGCTGTCGCGCCCGCCGGCGCCGCGCAGCTCCTCTCGCCCGCCTCGGCTGCGGTCGCCGCCCAGCCAGCCGCGGTCACGGTCGCCACCCGCCGCACGGCCGTCCCACGCCGCCCTGTGCCCATCCTCCGCCTCGCGCTGCCGCCAGTCGCTGGGCTGTCGGTCGCCGTCGCGCCGCCAGCGCCCGTCACCTTCGGCGACGCCGCCGCGCCTGGGCTCGCGCGCCTGCTCGGACCCTGTGGCCCGCTCCCCGCCGCGCTGCTCACGCTGGCGGTCCCAGCCGC
This sequence comes from Chlamydomonas sphaeroides, assembly GCA_001662425.1. Lineage (NCBI taxonomy): Eukaryota > Viridiplantae > Chlorophyta > Chlorophyceae > Chlamydomonadales > Chlamydomonadaceae > Chlamydomonas > Chlamydomonas sphaeroides. The sequence goes on from BDDC01000426.1 coordinate 8,152, forward strand.
CGCCGCTGCCGCTGCCGCCACCGCCGCTGCCACCGACGCCGCGCTCCGGCGCCCGCGCCTCCTCCTCCCGCCACCACTGCGGTGGCCGGCCTGGCTCCCTCCCACTCTCCGGCGCACGCTCCCTGCCCCGCTCCGCGCTCCTGCTCCTGCTTCGGCTGCGCCGCCGCCCACCGCCGCCATCACCACCACCCCGTGCCCCATCCCAGCTCCCCAGCGCGCCTGCGTCGGCGGCGCTGCGGCCCGCGGCCGCGGCCGTTCTCTTGTCGCCGCCGCCGCCGTCGTCGCGGCGCGCCGCCGTGCACATGCGCGCCGCGCCCCTCAGGTACCTGGCCATGGGACTGTACAGCTCATCGGGCGGAGCCGCCAGAGGGTGACGCAGCGCGCTGTCCGGCTGCAGCGCCCCCACGGCAGCGTCGACGGAGCTGGGGCCGCGGTCAGCCGCGCGCCGCGTGCGCAACGGCGGCTGCGCGTGCTGCGAGAGGCCGCGGCGGCCCCCGGGGGAGGGCGCCGCCTCGCCGCCGCGCCTCCGCGCCGGGCGCTCATGACCGCACTGCTCGCGCTCGTCGTGCCGGGCGCGCTCTCGCGTGGCGTCGTAGATGCGGTGTTGCCACCCGGCCGGACCGGCGCCGCCGCCAGCCGGGCCGTCATCCGCCGGTCGCTGTCCCGCGCGGCTGGCACTCGGCCGCTCCTGCAGGCCGCCCGCCCCGCCGCCGCCAGTAGCCGTGCCACGGCCCGGCGCGCGGCCCGAGCTGCGCGGCGAGGGCGCAGCTGCGGCGCCGTCAATGGCACGTGAGACCGACGGCCGCTCTGCGCCGCTACGGGCGCCCTCCTCTGCGCGCTCCCCATACTCGTCCGCCTCCTCGCGTCGCGGCGCAGCTGTGCTCAGCGGCGCTGGCGTCGGCGACGCAAGCAGCCGGGGCCGCTGCCGCACCCGCTCGACCTCGGGCCCCTCCTCGGCCTCCGCCGCCGCCGCAGCGTCGCGCGGTGCAGCGGCCGCCGGGCGCCACTCGTCGTGCTGGCTGAGCTGCAGCGGCGGCAGCGCGGCGGCGCCGTCGGCCAGGGCCAGCGCCGCCTCGGTGTCGTGGCTGCGCTTGCGGTCGCTCCGCACGGTGTCGCCGGCTCGCGGCGGCGCTGACGGCGCCGCCAGCGCCTCCTCCCAGCGGGCTCCACGCTCGCGGGTCGACGTAGACGACGGCGCCGGCTGCGGTCGTACCAGCGTCAGCGGCGCCAGCCGCGACGGCCCCGCCGCCGGCGGCCATCGGGGCGTCGCCGGCGGCGGCTGCTCCGGCAGTGCCGCCGGCTGCCGACGCCGCGCCGCCGCGTCGGCGCTGCCGTCGGCGGTGTGCGGCCGGGGCTCCAGTCGCCGACCGTCCGCGGCTGCAGCCGACGGCGACCGGGGCCGCGGCCGGGCCGCGTCCTCCGCCGCGTAGCGTGGCGGCGGCGACGGCCGCCGTGGGCTGGGCGCTCCGGGGCTCCGCCGCCGCCGCCGCTCCCTGCCTCTGTCCTCGTCCCTGTCCGCCTCCCTCCCGCCGATCCGCTCATGCGGCGCCCCGTCGCGCCCAGCAGAGCTGCGGCCCCTGCCCTCGCCTGCAACTCCGTAACGCCCTCGGAGGTCCCAGTCCCAGCCGCTGCGCGGATCCGTGTCGACCACCCACGCTGGCACCGCGTGGGCTGGCGGGGGCTCAGGCCGGCGGCCTCCGCTGTCGGGGCTCACGGCGGTGCGGTGCGGCCCGGACCCCAGCGACGGCAGCGGCGCCGCCCGGGACGCGCGCGGCGACGCCGGGTTGGGCGAGGGCTTGCCGGCTACCCCGCGCCTGCCGCCCTCACCGCGATCGGGCTCCGGCCAGCCGCTGCGGTGCGCGTCACGGCGGGGACTTGCATCATCCAGGATGCCCCGGGCGGCGTGGCGGAGGTCGGGCAGCGCATCCCGGCGCCGCCAGTCCCTATCCTGTCCCGGAGGCTCGCCGTACACCTCCCGTACACCGTCGTACGGATGCCGGGATCGGTCCGCGTCCGTACGACGCTCGCGGCTGTCGTGATCCACGCCAGTGCGGCGCTCGTCCCCGTGACGGCGCAGCGGCGGCGCCGCCCATTCGGGCCCGGCCGGCTCCAGCGCGTGTTGCGGCGGGCGGCCCCCCAGGTCCGACAGCGGCCGATCCGGCATGGCCGCTGCGTCCTCCCGCGACCACTGCCACGGCCCCGGGCCTGCAGGCGGAGAGCGCTGGCGGCCGCCGCGGGCGACCTCCAGGGGCGATGGCGAGCGACGGACGACGCGGTGGCGATGGGGCGGCGAGGCCGCACGCCGGCGCTGCTGCGGGTGGCTGTCGCCGCCGCCGCGGTCCCGGGCCCGTGCGGAGGGCGACGGAGGACACAAAGCGCTGCGGCGCTGCGGGCTGTCGCCGCCGCCGCCACCGCCACGCCGCGCCGGCGAGAGCTGCCGCCGCGGCGACCGGCGGCGGCGCTCCACGGGCCACGGCGCAAACTCGTCGTACGTACGGCGTGGCGGCGACCGCCCGCCGCGGGAGGCCGGCGGCGAGCGGCAGCTGCGCGGCGACGGCGGCGGCTCCGCGCCACGTGCCTCCGGCGACCAGCGCCGCCAGCTGCCGCCGTCGCCGTCCTGCGGCCGCTGCCGCCGCTCCGGCTCCCGCTCCCGCTCCAGCTCCGCCTCCCGGGCCTGCTGCCTCCTCCGGTCACGCGCGTGCTCACCGCGCCCCACGCCCGGCCGCTGCTGCTCGTGCTGCCGGTGCGCCTCCCTGACGCTACCCTCAGCGCCACGACCCCGCCGGTCGTGGTCGCCACCGCCGCCAGGGCCGGCAGCGCCAGCCGCCTGACCCACTCCGGGTCGCCGGCCTTCCCCTTCAAGCCGCTGCGACCCAGCAGGCGCAGGCGACGCGCGCCGACCACCTGCGCGGGCCGCGGCAGCACCGGCGGGCGCTGCGAGCGGCGGGTCGCCGCCGCGCCGGCCCTCGTCCCAGGCCGCGGCAGGGCTGCGCTCCTCGGCTGCACGCCGCGACTCGAGCGAAGCCCTGGCCAGCGTCCGCACCGACGAGGCGCGGCCTGTGGGCTCGCCGCGCCGCAACTCGTCCGTCGCCTCCTGGCCCCCTGGCCTGCGGCGCTCGGCGCTGCGGCCGCGGCCGCCGCTGGCGGCTTCGGCGGCGCCACTGCCGCCGCCGCCACCATCGCCGCCGCGGGGATCAAACCAGACCACTGGCGCCCGGCGGCGAGGAAAGTGCGTGGCGTCGGTGGCGCCGTCGAGCGCACCGCCCTGTGCAGCCGGCTGCGACAGGGGCTGCGGCTCCGCTGCCACAGGCGGAGGCTGCGTCTGCGCCTCGCCTGGGACCGCACCAGTCGGCGCCGCCGCTGGCTGGCAGCTGCACCGGACCTCGGCCGCCGCCAGCCAGGCCACGGCCGCCCGCTCCGCAGAACCCTCGGCCGCACGCTGCCCTGGCGCCGAGCCGCCGTCGCTGCGCGGGTCTCCAAGGCCCGTGTCGTGCCCGGGGCGCGGCGGCGAAGATGCGGCGTCGGCGCGTCGGCCGCTGCCGGCGGCGGCGCTGCCGGCGGGCGGCCACCTGGGGGGCGGGGCTGTGAAGTAGGGCGCCCGCGGCCGCCGGTGCGGAGACAGCGTGGCGGCGCCGCCCTCATGTATGCCGCCACCGCTGTCGCCGCCGACGACAAGGTTGGCGGCGGCGGCGTTGCAGGGTACGGGCTCCGTTGCAGCCAACGGCGCGGCGTCGGTCGCGGCCGCGGCCGCGGCAGCAGCCGTGGCAGCGACAGCGTCAGCGTCAGCGGCTGGCGACGCCAGGGGAAAGGGCGGGATGCGGGGACGCAGGCGGGGGTCTGCCGGAGAGCCCCGTGGCTCTGGGGGCAGCAGCGCCGCCTCCTCCTCCTCCCCACCGCCGCGCTGAGCTCCGACCGACGCAGTGGCGGTTCCGCCTCCGCCCCTCGCACTGCCACCTCCCTCCTGCGGCCCGACGCGGGCCGTGCTGCCAGCTGCGGCGCCGCCGCCACCGGTGCCCGTGCGGCGGGCGGGGCTGCCGGCTGTGCGAGCCGCGGCCGGCGGCGTGGGCTGCTCCCGAGCGGCCGAGGCCTTGCCAGCCCAACGTCTCAGGGCTCTGGTCCCGGTCGGCGTGGCGGCGCCGCCGCCTGGGTCCGAGGTGCGGCGTGGCGCGGCGGCCCCGGGGCTGCTCAGCGGCCGCAGGTGTGCGGGCAGCGCCTGCGGCGGCGGCCCCGGCGCAGGGCTGGGGCGCACCTCCGCGCCTGGGCCGCCGCCGCCAGCTGCAGGGTCCAGCGGCAGCCGGCTGGCAGGCAGCGGCAGCGGCAGTGGGGCCACGTCCTCAGCTGGGTCCAGCGGCAGGCCATCTCCCCTCCCGCCCTCGCCTTGCAGGACACGGCCGCCGTCGCCCGCGGCGCCGGCTCCGCTGCCATGATCGCGCCGGACGTCGTAGCCAGCGCCGTCGTCGGGAAACCGGCTGTCGGCGCGACGGTGGGGCGGCGGCGGCGCGGTGAGGGGCGGGCCGGCGTCGGCGTCGGCGGCCGTGGGGTGGGCCTGGTGGCTGCTGCCTGGGCGGGCCCCTTTGCTGGGCCGCTGGGGGCCAGCGGCGTCACAGCGCTCGTGGTGGGGTTGCGCTTGGGGTTGATTGGGGGTCTGGTCAGGCCTGTCTGATTGCGGGCGGTGCTGTTGGTGGTAGCCCTGCTGGCACTCATGGCGATCGTCATAGTCATGCTGGCTGCAATCGTCATAGTCATGCTGGCTGCGGAGCCGCTGCGCCTGCGCCTGCGTCGGCAGAGGCGACAGGTCGACCGCAACGGCGGCGGCGGTGGAGAGGTCGGCGTCGCTACCACGGGGCCGGAGCAGGCCTGGCGGCGGCGAGCTGGCGCCGCCGGCCGCACGCGACGACAGCGGCGGCAGCGGCGGCTCGAGGCCGCCGTCGTGCGAGTTGGGGCGGCGCTGGCTGCTGGGGCGGCCGGCGACAGGAAGGCGCGGAGCATGGGTGGGGGGCGCGGGCTCGGGGAAGGGAAAGGGGCGTGGCGAGGGCGCGGGTGCAGGCGGGTCCATCGAGGTGGTGGTCGTGTTGGTGGTGGTGTGGCGCTAGCTGAGTCGGCGGGCGGTGTTGTGGCGGCGCTGTGTGGGGAGGGCGAGGTGCTGCTGCGAAGCAGCGCCGGTGGCGGGCAGGCAGCAGCGCAGCAGCCGGAGGTGGTGGTCGGTTTGGCGCTGCCTGCGCTTGCGATGCCGCGTCGCTGTGGGCTCGCGAGTGTGCGACGGCAGCGAGCACGCCGCCCGCAGCCGCGACCGTATCGCGTGAGTGCTGGGCCCGGCTTGGGCCAGAGCACAGGCGTGCTGCGAGCAGTGCGCGTGGGAGCGGCGCGGTTGACTTGACAAGCCGTTTCGCGGGGGAGCGCGGGCAGCCGCTGGCCGGGCCCTTCCCCCACCTCCAGTTAGGGGCGCTGCTGGCTTCCAGAGGGCCTAGAGTAGCAACGGTGGGGCGTGGCGTGGCGGCTCAGCGGGCTGCGAAGCGTCGCCGAGGTTGGCAGGGTCGACCCATGGGCCGTGGTGGGGCCCGGCGTTGCTGCTGCTTGCGAGCACGCTTGTGTAGTGCCGTATGCGGGTAGTATGAGAGCGAGTGTTCCCAGCCGGTAGTCTTGCCGGCAGACGGCGGCCCATCCCAGGTGTGCGCGCGGCTGTCACGCGCGAAGCTGGAACCCCCCGTTTCTTGTCCGCCCCCCGCCAGTTCCGTCCCATTTGTAAGTCGCGCCAGCCTGCCTTTGGTGCTGGGGGGCGGCGCACTGGCAGCAGGCCAGTCAGGTGCAGTCACCGCAAGCTGTGGAGGCGCGGCGTGGCAACGCAGCACAGCAGTGGCGGGGGCCGGAGCCTCCGATAGGAGCAGGGTCCGTCCTGGGTCGGACGTGGCAGCGGCTCTAGGCTTGCTCTAGGGTTTGGGCACGCCGAGGGCCCGGTGGTATCGGTATCGCGGCAGGGCAAGGAGCAGGCGGGCTGTGGCCGAGGTACAAGGGCCACAAAAGAGAACCGCACGTGCACGCAGACGCACGGAGCTGAAGGCACGAGAGGGCAGCCGCGAGCCTTCGTCGGGCACGAGCGTTCAGGGGCGGGGGGACCTGGGCGGGGGGCTCATGTGTAGAGCCGAGATGTCAGGCCTTGGACCCCGAGTCAGTGTAGCGGCATAGTGGCAGGCAGGTAGCGCCAGGGGCAAGAAACCGTGGCGTGAGGAGCCCGAAATGGGGAGAGCCCGACTTGACTAATTGTTGTTGGCGTTCTCCAGAGCCGGGCGGGGCCTCGGTCGGCCATCGGGGTCTTGGCTGGCGAGGCAGCAATCGGGCCGAATGTGGCGTGGAAGGCGGCAGTCGGTGAGGCTCCCGTGAGATCGTGGCTGTGCGCGGAGGGACGTGGCGGCAGCTGAGGCGCCACATGCGCGCCCCACAGCGAGCGGCCGGGAGAGACCGGGTTACAACCTGTCTTCCCTCAGGCCGCGAGCTCCTTCCTCAAGCCACTAGCAATATATTGCGCTGCAGCTATTGTTGGCTCTTAGAAACTCTGAGGCCAAGGCATCAGTCGGCGCGCAGTACTAAAGCGACGCCAGGCGCGCTTGCCGCGTAGAGGATTGATCGACGCGGGCTGAGCGTTGCTGAAAGGTGCGCTTGACGGTGCTGGCACCTGCGCATTATGCCATCGGACAAAGGGGTTACCCCGCCTGTGGCTGCCGACGAATCGCGACCAGTCGCCGTACATGGCCATAATTGAAGGTCATTCAGTCGCTTCGGCTAGTGTACCTTACTCTGCCCGTCAACGTTTCAGCTGCAGCTCGTTGATACCCCGCCAGCACCCCGCGACGCTTGCGCTCGCACTTCCCAGCGCTTAGCATATTCAAGACTACTTGAGGCTTCTCTATACCTTTTCAAGCCTTGCGCTGTGATGTGTTGCCACCTTGTATGCATCAGCAACTGAGAAAGACGGCGCCGAGCGGTGACAGCCGTTTAAGCGGTCGGGTTATTCCCGAGGTGCCAGCGCGCGCAGCGTCTTACTGCAGCGGAGGCAGGGGAGTGCGGCCGTCGTGCGGCGGCAAGCCTAAGGTGAGGCTGCGCGCCGCACGAGTTCTCGATTTGCCCGAACCAAGGTCGCACAAGTTTGCCTCAAACTCGTTCGCCTGTTTGACCCATTCGTGCCCATTTTCGCCACAGGACGCGCTCAGCGAGGCCGGTGGTGGTGTTGCCTAAAGGCGCGTGGCTTCCATCCGTTCTGCCAACGTTGCCACACGCCGCGTCTGACAGCGGCCTCGTAGACGGCTACACAGCAACTTAGCCTCTTTGGACCAATCCCCTACCTAGCGAATTATTACCATGGCGACAGTGACGACGGCGGCTGTTGCGGTCGGCCTGGCCCAAAAGCGTCTCACGGCCATCGTTGGCCCGGGCAAGCCTGCGGCCATGTCCGCGCCAGGGGACGACGCCCCAGTGGCCGACTGCCTGGCAGCACACCTTCCCGTCTACACCTTCCCCGAGCGCAGCGGCGACCTCTCGCTGCCGCCGTGCAAGCTGGCGCGCGTGGACTCCTTGCCGTCCGTGCCCGACTACTACGAGCAGGCCAGGTGCGGACAGACGCGTTGGAGCCGTGCCTCAGTGGCTTAACGTACGCGTGGTACGCAGCTCTTGCGCGCCGTTTACCCCACTGATCCGCCGCCCTCGCCGTTGTCCTTGCTCCGCCCGCTGCCCCCAGATGCGACTCGCCTCCGCTCATGTGCGAGCTGCCGCCCTACGGCCTGGGGGCCGACAAGCTGTCTCTGCACAACATGTACGATACTTACAGCAGCGCCATCCCAACCGCCTCGTCGGGCAGCTTCGACTTGGCTGTCCCCGACTGCGGCGGCGCTGCTGACCCTGCCGCTGCGGCGCCGTCGCTGCTGCGGATGCCGCCGCGGCGCCACGCAAGCGACGTTGATTTCGCGGCGCTGCAACAACGCGCCATGAACGGCAGCGTCGACGGCGGCTCCTCCGGCCGCAGCGTGCTGGCTTCGGTCGTCTTGTCAATGTGGGACGAGCGCGCCGACCGCGGAATGTTCCGGTGAGCACCAATGACGGGGCCAAGGGCAGGTTGCCTCACGTGCGGCTTTGGGCGGCCCTGCGCTGCCGCCTGCGTGATACCGGTCAACCCTGCAGCGGCGCACAATCCGCGTCCTCCGCGTCCTCACATCGCTCCCTCACATCGCTCCCTCCCTGCCGCGGCGCTCTTGCCCCCTCCGTAGCTACGACGTTAACCAGTGCGCCACGCGCGTGCTGCCCGGCCCCTGCGGCTATGTCGCGCAGCTCAACGAGGGCCGCGCCACCAAGAAGCGCCCCACCGAGTTCTCCATGGACAAGGTGCTGCAGCCCTTCGACCCCAAGCGCTTCCACTTCAAGAAGGTCGCCTTGGCCGAGGCCCTGCTCGCCTTCGCGCCCGCGTCCCAGCCGGCCGCCGCCGCCGCGCTGACCCAGCCGGCGGCGCCGCTGGCGTCGACCGACGCCGGCGACTCGGCCAACCTGGTGCTGATCAACGTATCGCCCATCGACTACGGCCACGTGCTGCTCGTACCGCGCGTGCTGGACGAGCTGCCGCAGGCCCTGTCGTACGACACGGTGCTGACGGCGCTGCAGTTTGCTCGCGAGCTGGGCAGCGCCTCGATGCGTGTGGGCTACAACTCGCTCGGCGCCTTCGCCACCATCAACCACCTGCACTTCCACGCCTACGAGCTACCCAACGAGCTGCCCATCGAGAAGGCGCCGACGGCGCCGCTGCCCGGCGGCCTGGCTTCGCCGCTCGCGTCGCGCAAGCGCCGCGCCGATGGCGGCTCAGCGGGCGCCGCCCGCGTGTCGCGCCTCGTCGGTTACCCGGTCAACGCCTGGGTGGTTGAGCCGGCGGCGGGTGCTGACGGCGCCGACGGGCTGCAGGCGGTGGCGGCGGTGGTGGCGACGGCGGCGGAGCGGATGCAGGCCGCCAACCAGCCGTTCAACCTGCTCATGAGCGATGGCGGCGCGCGTGTGTTCGTGATGCCGCAGTGCTACGCGGAGCGCCAGGCGGCGGGCGTGGTGCCCGAAGAGCTGCTCGACACGGGCGTCAACCCGGCGGCGTTCGAGGTGGCGGGCCACCTGGTGCTGAAGCGCGCCTGCGACTACGAGGTCGCGGACGAGGCCTGGGCGTCGCGGCTGCTGGCGGCGGTGTCGCCTGAGGAGGAGCGCTTCGTGGCCCTGGCTGAGCTGTGCTTTGGCCGCGAATAGCTGCGCGCTGCTGCCATGTCACCTACACACTGATTATGGCGCGTGTGTGCGTGGCTTGGACCGGCTGCTAGCACGGATTAAGCCTGAGGATTTTGGGTTCAAGGCGTCTGTATGTGCTGTGCCGTAGACGCGTGGGGGCGTCTGAGTGCGTGCCATAATTGCTGGCGCTGAACCCACTGCCGGCGGCTACGACGCCGGTGGTGTACCGCACATGCCCAACATCAGGGGCTATGGGTGACGTGGCGGCCGCGCTGAGCAATGCATGAGCGTGTGTGGGGGCACTGTGAAGTGTTGTGTGGGTGACTGTGCTGCAGCGGGTGGTGTTCACGCGTGGTTGCCGGTCCCACAGGGCCCGTGTGCCGGTAGTCTGTACTGTGGTTTGTCCAACCCTCGCCTCGCCAAAGCGAGCATGGTGGCGCGCTGGTGCATTCTTGGTCTAGCCTGGGGCCTTAAGCTGCCGCCTGCGAGCAGCACGGAGAGTGTGAGTGAGCGTAGCTGAGTGCAGGAGCGCGTGAGAATCGAGCACGAATGAGAAGAGATGGGTTTGAGCCCCGAGGTGACAGGCCGGGCGGTGCACAGTGCGTTCCACATGCTCGCAGCCGCGAGCCTTGGAACGGTGTGTTGAGTGCCACCATATGGTTGTCTGGAGGGCCGGCCTGCGGGCAGCCTTGCACGCCGGGTGCTTCACTAATGAGCTTGCAGCTGCCTGGTTGGCAGTACTCGTATGTGCGTGTTGCTTCGGTTGCGCAGCCACGGTTGCTGTCCGCGGTACATGTGAGGGGCTAGGTAGCTAGCTGCGTGGTGCCCCCGCGAGTGGTTTCTGTACCTTTAATGACTTGTTTTGCTTTCACTGACGTTGCGTCAGCTGGCCTCCACAATCGGCTGAACGCGCCGCGGCAGGTAGCTGTGCCTGAAGGAGAGGGGTCTGCGCGAACTGCTGGATAGGGAGGTGTCCGAGTGAAGAGAAGTGTCCGAGCGTGTAACTCCCATGCCAGAGTTTCGAGCTTTGCTGTGTCTGACGGTGCAAACTGACAAGTTAAGCCCTCACTTCACTGTGATACGATGCAGTCGGATGACAGCGGAGAAGGGGCCCGAGGGTCCGTCGCGTAACGGACCGTAACGGTGCGCCCTGCCCCCTGCCCCGCTCTGGCGCGGATCGCTGATAGCTTTGGGCTTGACTCTCGTTGCAAACCGAAATGCACAGTTACAGCCTGCAGTGGCTTGCTGCGCGCTGGCGCCGTGCAACCTGGCATCGTGTCAAGGCCCCAGCAACATGCTGTCCCCCGCCACCGTCGCTGCAACACTCTCGCCAAAGCTCGTCTGCACATCCATGCACAAGACTCGCACCCACATCATGCGTTTCGTAAGGTCCGCGTCAAGATCATGTGGCCCTCTTAACGACTTGCGCACACCCACGACCGTATCCTGTGCACACACTATGTGTCCCTATCTCGCAACACACTGCAACTGCCTACTGACCACCTCTCTGCCCGCTGCACCGCCTACACGGCGCTCCTGCGCTGCACGGCCCACCCTCTCGCTACCCTGCAGCGCTCGGCCGCGCCCACCACAGGCGCGCGCCTCCTGGCCGCTCCCAGGCAGCAGGCGCGAAAGGAGATCGACCCGAGGCGAGGCGAACAAGGCCCCACCGCCGCACCCGAGGCCCCCATCCTCTTTCCCAAGCAGTCGCTGTCGCTGCCGCGCTCTCCGGCCACCTCCTCCTCGCCGCCGGTGCCGAGCGGATCAGCATCACACGCATCTCTCCCCTGCTCCATCCCGGACGAGGGCCCTTCCTCGGCAGCCGCACGCCACCGGCCTGCGGACCGCGGCCGCGGCGCGCGCGGTCTCGTGGCAGCGTGCGCCCTCAGTTGAGATACCGCCACGGCCGCACCTGCAGGGTAGGGCCACAGGTCAAGCGAAGGCAAGGGCAGGGAAGACTCAGCATGTGGGCTGTGCCACAAAACCGTAAGAGACAGCCGAGCTAGCTGCCGCCTCGCCACGCAGCAATGACCGCCGCAGCCCGTGCAGCGGCCCATGGACGCGAGTGCTACGCGGTGCTGCCACCGGACTGCTAGAAAGGCGCGGTCGCACGGCGTTCTCATCCGCCCAATCTCGCGAGTGCACGTGCTTGCCTGCCCACCCACGTCCTAACAACCCCTGGCCCTCCCGTGCCACTACCACCTGACGCGCACCCCCGCCAAGGCCGTGCCGAAACCCAAGCCGCCCGTCCCCGTCACCCCTTCCCCTGCCGGGCCCCCCGCCCCCATGCACGCACCACGGCCAGCACGATGACCAGCGCGATGACCAGCATGATCATGATGGCGCAGCACATCCACTTGCGCGTGTTCTTCTGCAGCTGCTTGGCGTCCTGCAGCGCCACCGTGCCGCCCTTGACCGCGGCCATGGAACGGCCGACCTGGCAGGACGGGCAGGGCGGGCAGGCGGCACGTGCAGCGGCGGGGGAGTGGGTGACCTGGCACCCCTGGTTATGGAACTGTCCCCCTTGCTAAGCCTGCTTGCCCGTCAGGTAACATACCGGCCCAAGAGCAGCAGGTCGCCACCTCCCACCCCTCCTTCATGGTCTGGCCTCCAGGCTTCGCCTCCCCACTGCTGCTGCCCGCTGCTTCGAACCCGCCCCAACACCCGGACCCCACTTGGCCCCTCCCCTCGCACCTTACCAAGCCCCTTCGCCCTCCCCGCTACCTGCCGATACCCGCCTCCCGCCCCTTTCGCCCCTTGCACCTCCCATAGCCCCTCCCCTCCACCCCACACACCTCCTGCGATAACCACCTCGACCTCCCCAGCCGCTCCCACGGGCCTCTCCCACCCCCTGCCCCTACAGCGGCCCCCACCCATCCCGCGATGGCCCCCTCCACCCCCCACCTGCTTCTCTATGTTGTCCAACATTTCGCCCTGTGCCTCCACCAGCGTGGCCATGTCCAGAAAGATCTGGTGCAGCTCCAGCATGCTTTGCTCCAGCTCCTTGATCGCGCGGTTGCGCTCCTGGATCTCGGCCAGCGTGTCCAGCACGCGGCCGCGGCCCTAGGAATCGCGAGGGGACAGGACCACAGGGTCATGTGGGCCGGGCGGGTCAGCTGGGCGTACGCAGGCTGGCCGCCATGAGGAAGCCAGCCTGCGGCCTGTGGCCGAGGCTCGACCCCGGCTGGCCCCGACCCAGAACACCACGTACGCGCTCACCTGCTCGAGGATGGCTTTTTGGAAGATGTTTTCGGACTCGCCATTCTCAATGATGGCGTCAATCTCCTCCTCCCCCACGTGCTCGCCTGCGGCCGGCATGCCACCAGTGCACACGGTCACAGGCCTGCCATGGACCCCTCCCAGCACGCCTCACACGACGCGGCAAGGGCGCCCAACGTCCCAGCCGCTGGCGGACATGCGATGACCCGGTGCAGCCCCTCTCAGGGGTTCCGCGGCCCCCTCTGCTCGCAAGCCACAGATACGCCCGTGCGCAACCCTTTCCCAAGAGCTGCGCGGCACGCTGTGCTGCGAGCCCCAGGGACGCCGTCGTGCAGCCTTTCCCACGAGCCACGCGGCATGCTCCGGCCACGGGCCATGTGTACGGCTCCCTCACATGGCCCTCCCAGACACCCAGCCGCCACGCACCCGTGACTGTGTACACCCGCCGCTCCACCACCTCCCGGTACTCGGAATGAATGCGGCTGCGCAGCTCCGAGTACTCCTGCGGCGTGCATCATCGGCAGGGCGGGGCAAGTTGCGTGTGAAACCCGCCGGTCAAGGGTGAAGGGAGCCATCCGCCGGCCAGGCACACGAGCACGCAGGCCGTCGCGTCCTGCTCGGCTCGGAGGACACTGCCAGCTACGCTCTGCAGCTCGCCGCCTTGAGCCACCCCGGCTTGCAGATGTGGTTCTGCAGGCCTGCCACCAAAGCCCTGCCAACCTTCATGCAGTTGCATAGCTTCTTTTCGAGCCCCGCCGTGATGGTGGTCCGCGACCGCTCGTTGGCGGTCCCCTGCCCCTGCCCCTTCTTCTGCTGTGCCGCCGTGTTGTCCTTTTTCAATGCGTCCAGCTTGCCCTTGGCCCCGGCCGCCAGCTTGCTAGCTGCGCCCATCTTGTCCTGTACGGACAGGGGAAGGGCAGCACGTTAGCGGATGCGCCCCCGCCCACGCCGGACAGCAGACAGATGTCAACATGGCATGTTTGTAGTCACAGATACGGCGCAAGTTGAAGAAGGCTGTAAGAGCTCTGCAACGCTGCTGGGCGCAGCAGCCGTAGCAACCCCTCACCCGAGCCAAGACCGCCCACGCTGTCCCCCCGTCCCCCCCGCTGCCCCCATTTCACATCCCCCACCTGCATCTGCTCCCGGTGCTTCTGCATGTCCTTCGTCTTGACGATGGTCTTGCCCTTCTCGTGCATGGCGACTATCTCCTTCTGGTGTTCTGCAAGCTGAGCTAGGTCAAGCTTGATAGTTTCGACCTTCTTGAAAAAGTCCTGCATCTCCCGCTCCGCGTCCGTGGGCGGCGGAGCGATTTGCTCCTCAATGTCCCCCAGCTCATCGTCGTCGTCCCCGCCGTAGAGGGCATTCTTGCCCTTGACGGCCCCTAAAAGGTCATTCATGCCGCCGCGGCGGCGAGCTGCTCTCCAGGACCGCGATGGCCCTGCCCGCGAACGCCGGTCGTTGCTGTAGGATTCCGCGTCACTCTACCAGGTCTTGATAGGCATGCAGAAGGTGATCGAGACCGCAAGCGAGCACAAAGCGTGAGCTGAAGCTTTCAAGTCAACGGTTCTGGAGGCAACTAGCCCAGGCGAAGCGTCTTGCCGGGCCGGGAGGATTTTGATGCGCTGTGGTGATTGCGCTATGCTACTTGTCTATACGCATGGGCTGTCAAGTCGAGCGCAATACTCCAATACACACTTCGCTCCCGTCACGGCTCCCCCCAGCTCTCTTGACGCGGCCCCAAGGTCTCTGCACGACATGACCGATTGGTGCCTTGCAGAAACGCCATTGACCCCAGCATGTGTTGTCGTGGCCGGGGGTGCTAAGCCGCAGCCTGCTGACACCAGTGGGGGACACGGGAAGCGGTGGTCTCCCCACTGTCTCCCCTTGCTGACGTCTCGAGCGGCGGGGCCAACGACTTCGCCGCCAGCAGGTCAACGTCGCTTACCCCCACAGTAGGCACGACTGACGATGCGTTACTAAGTCCGAGGTCCCCCCGGCTGGCGGAGGGGCACCACAGGTACCGAGAAAACCCTTGCGGGAAACCGCCCCTCCCGCTCCCCTCCCCCCCTCGCCCCACGCTTCTGCACTGCACCGCCAGCAGCGCTCCTCGGTGCATTTCGATGCCATGTGACGCAGCGCGTTGAACTGGCCTGTATACAAAGGCATGTGAAATAGCGTGCAGTTCTTCGCGGTGCATGCGCTGCTAAAAAGCCGGGCCTTGGCTGAAGCGCACCACGATGCCGCTGCGTTTCTTCGATGCTATAGTACTCAATCTCCTGAGAAAATTGGGCTAGGTCTTGAACAACCTAGCGCAGTGGCGAGGCTTGTGCTGTAGCGCGGAATTGTGCGTACGGCCTTGGTTCGGGGAGCCCTTAGGCGAGCCCTTGCGCTGAAGTGGACCACACAGTTGCTGTCTCCACCTATTCCTCTCACTGCTGCCATACAGCTGAGCTGAGCTCGCTGCCGCGCGACACTCTCTGCACCCGATCGCAACGCAACTGCCTTTTGCCTCAAGCCAGCGAAGATGTCGGCTCCTCTTGTCGACCAGCTGGACATTGTGATCCCTACCATCAGGTCCGCGCTCGTTTAGTCTCGGCTGGCGTGTTGTCTTGAGGCGATCGCGACAGCCAACTTGAGACGACTGCAACTTCCGACCAACCTGGCCTATCCGCTTGCTGCAGGAACCTCGACTTCCTGGAGGAGTGGCGTCCTTTCTTCCAGCCATACCACCTCATCATCGTGCAGGATGGAGACCCCACCAAGAAGATCCACGTGCCGGAGGGCTTCGACTATGAGCTCTACAACCGCAACGACATTGAGCGGATCCTGGGCGACAAGGCCTGGGCCATCTCGTTCAAGGACTCGGCGTGCCGCTGCTTTGGGTTCATGGTGTCGAAGAAGAAGTACATCTACACCATCGATGACGACTGCTTCGTCGCCAAGGACCCCCAGGGCAAGCCCATCAACGTCCTGGAGCAGCACATCAAGAACCTGCTGACCCCCTCGACGCCGTTCTTCTTCAACACCCTGTACGACCCCTACCGGGAGGGTGCTGACTTTGTGCGCGGCTACCCCTTCAGCCTGCGCGAGGGCGTGACCACGGCCACTTCCCACGGCCTGTGGCTCAACATCCCCGACTACGACGCCCCGACGCAGGTGCGCTGCCCACCAGCTCAGTTGCAAAGCCCTCTACAGCGGGGTCACCGGTGGTGAAGCAACTGCATTGTGCTTGGCTTGGCGCTTACCCTCTCCTGTCCCACCGTGCAGATGGTCAAGCCCAAGGAGCGCAACCAGCGTTTCGTGGACGCAGTCATGACTATCCCTAAGGGCACGCTGTACCCCATGTGCGGCATGAACCTGGCCTTCGACAGGTGCGCAGTGTCTTGTGATGCTTCGTGCCTGTTTCGTTGTCTCGGGTCAGGACCTTTCATGCGCTTGGACGTGGTTTCGTGGCATCATGCCGTGCCTTGGCACAAAATGGTTTTGGAACGGTACTGGAAAGGTCTGCGCTCCATGCCACAGGGAGATCATCGGCGCGGCCATGTACTTCGGCCTCATGGGCGAGGGCCAGCCGATTGGCCGCTACGACGACATGTGGGCTGGCTGGTGCACCAAAGTCATCTGCGACCACCTGGGAGTGGGCTGCAAGACCGGCCTGCCCTACGTGTGGCACAGCAAGGCCAGCAACCCCTTCGTCAACCTCCGGAAGGAGTACAAGGGCATCTTCTGGCAGGAGGTACGCTTCTCGTGGGAGATGCTCACCGGGCGCATGCCGGCAGTATTCCAGTTTTTATCACGGCAAATGCTCGTCGGGCGCATGCTTGCAGTTCTGCCGTTGCCATGGTGTATGGCTGCCTCTCATGTACTCTGTCCCGTCCATTTGCAGGAGATCATTCCCTTCTTCCAGAACCTCACGATCAGCAAGACGACGACTTCGGTCGAGGAGTGCTACCTGGAGCTGGCTGACAAGGTCCGCAAGGGCCTGGGCCACATCGACCCCTACTTCTCCAAGCTGGCGGATGGCATGGTGGCCTGGATTGAGGGCTGGCGCATGCTGAACCCGCCCAAGGCTGCGTAAGCGATCTCGGGCACCGGGCAGGAGCGGGATGTGGGTGCATGAGCGGACGCGCTTGGGATAGTGGATCGTGGTGGACCCACGCGGTGTTGATGTGACTGGGGCGGCATATCAAGCGTGCAGAGCGAGCGGCGTGTGCCGAGCTGTGCTGTAGCCACGCGTTTATGCCTGACCTGCATGACGCTGACCGGGTAGTTAAGGAGCTCGGACTGCTTGACGTGACGCTTGGCAACGAAGGCACGGCTTTCGAGTCGTAACCCACATAGGTGCAGGCTCGGCGGTTCGGCGGCTAGGGTAGCAATGACATAGCGCCGTGTGATTGCGCGGCTCGTGTAACACACGCACATGTGAAGTTTTCAGGGCCTTGCTAAGCTAGAAAGCTCTCGTAGCCTGACGGCGTATGAGTCCCTTTCAACACACAACATCGGTAGCGTGGCAGGGTTTGCTGCGGCTGGGCCGCCACTTTCCCGGACGTAGCGACGCCCACCGGGACGACTCGTTGCTGAGTGGCCCTAAGCCCGACTTGGTGTCGTACCCCCTGCCAGGGTGAGCTGGTGCACCTGGGGATGTTTTGGCCCAAATGTGGCCCACGTCTTTGAGCTTGGGCCGCCCAACCAGCGCCCACGCAACTTCGACCGCGCCCGTGTTGATGACCGGCAGCACCGCCGCCATGACGACCGGCGACAGCGCCGACGCCGGCTTGGGCGCCGACGCCGTCATCGTCGCCGCCTGCGGCACGGGACCATTGTCCTCCGCCGCCGCCGCCGCCAGCTCCGCCACCGGCTCCGGCTTGTAGTTGCCGGCGTCGGGTTCAGGTGTCTGGTTAGCCGCCGCTAACAGGACGGCCGAATCCTCCACCGACTCTGGGGGCGTCGTCGTCGGTCGTGAAGCTTACAAAGGCAGCCACAAGCAAGGAGCGAGCGCCCCAGTCGACGAGGTGTGATGGACACAGTCGGGGGATGGAGCTCAGCGGCCCGCCAGCCGCCGATTTCTCCGGTATCCAACCGCCTCAGCTGCCCCAACCGCCAACCGCCCCAACCACTCCAACCGCAGCACCCATGGCCGCCAGCAGCTCCGCCGCCACCAGCAGCGCCTGGGACGGCGCCGCCACGGCCGCATCCACCGCCGCATCCTCCAGCCGCTGCGGCGGGGGAAACGGCAGGCGCGCGTGGGGGCCAGGGCGAGTTGTGGCGAGGGCGAAGGGTTCACGGGAGCATACCGGCAGCGTCAGCGGCAGTGCAAAAACTTCGCCCGTGCAAGGAACGGAGCGCCCGTCACGCGGCAAGCAAGCCCCAGCCGCCAGCCGAACTGCAGTTGTGCTACCGCCCGCCCGCCCACACGCCGCAGCCGCCGGCCAGACGCCTGGCACAGCAGCACGCCTCGCGCCGCCCACACGCAACACAGCCTACCTCGCCGCCCGCCGCCGCCAGCGTCGCAATCGGCGCCGCCTTGGCCTGGGGCGATGCCCCCACCACCGCCGCCGCCTGCTCCTCGGCGAGCACCTCGCTCGTCCGGAGCAGATCTGTTTCGGGCCCGTGCCGCTTCATCGTTGCCTGGCTCCGGGGGCGCCGTACAGCGCATGGCTTTGGCCCATGGCCCCTACCCGCCCTGCCCCTTTCCCCCCCATTTCGGGTTGGGACGATAGCGTTCTGTGCATTGGCGCCTGGCAGGCCGAGATGCTGACAGCTTGCCTGGAGAGGGTCAGAAGTACCGGTCAGGGGGCGAGGATAACAGCGCGAGACACTTCAGTAGGAAGGGCGAGACACAAGGGCCCCGTCTCACGCAGACTGCCTGATGAGGGTGGCGGTCGTTTGCCTAGCCAATTTAATGCATGATGGTGTCCTGGTGTGGTGCTGCGGACGTGCAAACCAGAGTCCAGGCAGGGCATGAGCGGTCTGAACACGCCGGGTGGATGCTTGTGGCCTGACGCTGGTGGCGACGCGTGGCCCATCTAGATGCCTGTAGACTGGCTTGCTCTGGCGAGAGAGCGCAGCGCGCCATAAGTCAGGGTGCCTGCAGAGGTTCGAGAGACATTTTGGCGTGGCCGCTAGGGTCACAACTGCGTACTGGAACGCACAGGGTGCCGCAGTTTGATGCTGTGGCGGTGACGCGGGTTGGTTGAGGACTCAACGTCCCCGCACAACCCCTCGAGGGGTATGGCGGTGCGGCTCCGGTTGATGCAGGGGCATGCGCACGGGCTGAAGGCACAACCGACGTGTGACATGTATGGTACACACACCGGCTTGGGTAGTGCAAGGGGGAACTGTGGCCCCTTTCCTGAGACGTCTTCGTACAGCCCCGCAAGGGGTTTGGCGGGGGCGGCTTCGGTTGGCACCGCCGTATTGTAACATAATTGGTAAACCAGGGTGCTTTCTTTGCAAACGAACACACCAGGGTGTATTTGCTTATGGCGTCTGCTCGCGGCGCTGCGGGCAGTGGGTGCAGGCCGGTGCCGGTGCCCCGCAGCCGCGGCCTGCGGCGCAGCCGCTCTCCGTCGCCCGTGGGCAGCACCCCCCTTCCCCCGCCGGGTGGCTGCGGGGCCCCCAGGCCCAGAGCCCCTGCCGCGGGGCGTGCCCCATCCCGTCTACCTTGGCCCGGAGCACCCGCCGCCGCGTGTGGAGCCGCTGCCGCCGGGCGTGGACGACTTCCTCTCCTGCGCGGCGCACCTGGCAGACGCGTGGGCGCGATGCAGCCTGACATGCCCTGGTATGCGGACTCATCGTGTTGCCTGGTATGGTGCGGCGCCTGCCGCATGCCTGGGTTGGGATGTTGTAGCCCGGGCGGGCAGCCGTCCCCCTCTTCGCGCCTGGTCTGGCACGGTGTGCGGGTGCCTGTGGTGCTTGCTGGCGGGTAAGGCGTAGGGTGCTGCTTTGACCCTCTGTGGGGTCTCGCGTTGAGTTCCGTAGTCCGGCTTCCGAGTCCGGCCCGTTTTGGTCTAGACTGGTCCTAGCGACTTGCTGTGACGGCTGGGACGGAGGTCAGCCTCTACGCGCTCCGCGGCTGGTCCGTGGGTGCGTCTTCTTGTGGGGACAGCGTGTATGGGGCAGGGGCTTGTCGCTGCCTGGGACTTGCCGCTGGTGGTCATGCGTCTAGGGGCCAAGGGGGCTCTGCCTCCCGCTGCGAATGCGCTGGTTGGATGGACGTGAATCCTCCCGCTAGGGCTACTTTAAGGTTTCATTCATGGCCGCAGGCCACCATGCTGATGGTTTTGTTGTGTGCACGCAGACATTAATTACACCCCTCGCAAGCATGCTAGCGAAGAGGGCGAGACACCAAGGGGGTCATACGCTCAGGTTCGTGTCCTCCACATCCTTGGTCAGCCAGGCGTCCAACTTGCTACGCTTGCCCCCTTCACCACCGTCCCCGGCCGCCGCTTCTTCATCAGCGCCCGCCGCCGACCCACCTGACCCCGTCCCCTTCATCCCTGACCCCGCCCCTGTCGTCTCCGCCCCCGTCCCCGCCCCCGCCACCAACGTGCTCCCCCCCGCCTCGTC
>BDDC01000426.1:32745-48689 GCA_001662425.1 Chlamydomonas sphaeroides
GTGTGTGTTTTGGGGGAAAGGACGTGCGCGTCACGTTGGTGGGCACCCGCAAGGTCCCAGCTGGGGGCCCGCGGGGTGAGAGAGACAGGGGATGTATGGATGAATGGACTGCTTTGCACGAAGGAGGAGGGGCGAGGAGCAGCGTAGGGTGTGGTTCACGCGAGAGGTGCAAGGCCCCAGAGAGGGCCGTGGAGGGGCGAACCGGCTGCGGGCGGCACGCCGCCGACCGCATCCGTGACGAAGCTGCCCCACGCTGGCCCAGCCCCAGCCCCAGCCCCAGCTGCCGGGCCCAGCGCTGGGGTGGAGGCCGCAGCGCGAGTCAGCTGCAAGGTCCACCCCGCCCCCGGCGCCAGGCCCCGCAGCGCAGGCGCCCGTGGCGCTGCCCCTGCGTTGCTGCGCCTCCGCCGCTGCCGCAGCTGTCATGTCTCCCAAAGCCCCTGCCCCAGGCCCCGCACCAGCAGTCCGCATCAGCCGTCCGATCGCACTGCATGTTGTGAGTCTACAAACAAGGGCCCTGTATATAATTGCAGCCCGGCTGCTCACCTGGTGGTGGCGCCCGCCTCGTTGATGTAGGTGGTGTTGAGGAAGCTGGTCTCGCCAGCCACCAGCGTCAACGCCTGGCGGCAGCCTGGCAGGGCAGCGGCCGGCGGGGTGTCACCCCAGGGGGACACGTTGCAGGGAGTGGAAAAGACGAGATCCTGCAAGGCGCTCCGTAGCGTAACGTTGCTGCAGGCGCCAGCAGTGTGTAACTCCCACCGCAACGCGCGCGGGCTCAGGCCCAACGGCCTGCCGCCACGCCCTCATCGTCGCAACCCCAGAGCGCAGCGCCGCACAGCGCCCAGCCTGGTCCCCTCGCACCGTAGCACTCCTGGCACTCCGGCATGGAGCCGGTGTGCTTTGCCAGGTGCGGCTGGTAACTCGAGGGCCTGAACATGATGGGGACGTTGGGGTCCAGGTCCGGGTCGTACTTTGGCGGCCGCTTCTTGGCGGCCGCGAGCAAGCGGCCGGAGTTTCCTAGATTGCTGTCGCTGGTAGTCGCAGCATCGGTCGACTTCGCCGCTGGCTGCATGCCAGCGGCTGCTTGGAGTATTCTCCGGGCGGCGCCGGCGTCGGCCTCGGGGGCGGCGGCCTCGTAGCCTGGCGGCGGGTCCTCCCCGAGGTGGCACTTGTGGCACAGGCGGCACTGTGTGACATGCCGAATGGGCGTGCCAGCTTCCACGTATCTGGGCTGCAGATGGAAGAGCAGGGGAGGGAGCGCAGGGGAGCGCAGGGTTTGCAGGTGGGTGGGTGACACGACGGGGCGGATAGATGCGTTCGCGCGTGGATGGGATGGCCCAACTCGTTGGTCACGGCTAGATCACCCAGCTCCCAGCCCCGGCGCAACCTCACCACAAGTGTGAGCGTTGCGAAAAGCGCCACCGCCAGGCCATGGAGGAGCTGTTGCGTGCTCGGCATGGTGTCACGGGCTCGACAACGCTGCTAACTAGACCCAACGCTGCTAATAATGGTCGCTATCCTGTCATTGTGTGATGTGAAGATGATAGCGTGGTCGCAGTCCCAACACGGCACAGCACCGGGCGGCTGTCTTGTCAACCCAGAACACCACTACCCTTCAATGTGCACAGATGGACGCAATCTAATGCGAGGATGTTCTTGAGCTACGCTGCTCGAGGGAATGAGTACAAACATTTTGGCCCTTCATGTTCATGGCCCCGACAGCCAAAACCATAAGCGTGCGCGCGCGCACATACTGACTATCAATAACAGTTGCTTACCGCTCCTACACAAATTAACTTGGCCTGCGTGTGCTGAGCATGCAGCGGCTCCGGGCAGCATACCAGCTCTCTTGGCAGCTTCTACCTTTAGCTGCTAACGAGCAGGCTTTACTGCGGACGTTGGGAGCGGCCAGCACAAGCGGCCGGTGCTTTCACACTAGCACACCATCATCAGACTTGCGGCAGTTCCTGGACTGGGACTCTCGCGAAGGCGGCAGCAGCCAGGCGTACGGTGAGCGCAAGGGCCGTGAAGGGATGGCATGCAGGGGGGTCGACGCGGGGATGACAGGCGTGTCGGGGGCTGCCGAGCGCTGACAGGCTCTCCCCACCACCACAACCGCTGCCGCCACTCTCATAGGGCGCGCATGGAAGGTGGAGGAGCTTCGAGTCAAGTCATGGCAGGACCTGCATAGGCTATGGTGCGTGGCGGCCCCCGACGGCGCGCTCTGCCGTGCCGGGGCTGGCTCCGTACTGGCCCGTAACCGGCAGAACCGTGGTGCAGAGCCATGAGGCTCTCACTCCAGGCCAACTCCTGCCTTTTCTGGGTAGCCCACCCACCCGCTGGACTCACGCGCCGTGGTCCACCATCCCGCCAAGCCACGCGCCAGGAAGCCGCTGCAGGTCGCGTCGCGTCCCCTCGGAACCCTGCGCACGCCCGCGCTTCGACGCGCCGCGACACCGCTGCCGTCTGTCTGGTGTCCATGCAGCCTCTTCTCCCCCCAAGCTAACCCGCCACCTCCCTTTCCCCTGCCCCGGCCCCAAACCGCCTCCTTCCCCGTTCCCTGCCCCGCGCCCCCCACCCACCCTCAGGTACGTGTGCGTCAAGGAGCGCAACCTGCTGCTGACGGAGATGGCCTGGAAGCGGATCCCCAAGGACGCGGAGCACCAGCGCCTGCGCGGCATCCCCATTGGCGCCGCCAGCGCAGAGACCGACGCGCACTGGATGCGGTACACCGAGGTGCGATCGGGTTGCGCGACATCTCTCGTTAATCACTTCATGGTTGCGGTTATGCCTCGCATGATATAGCAGCAGCGCAGAGGCCGGGCGCGAAAGCCTGTGCGCCGGCGCCCTGATGCTCTGCAGGCCGCGCGCGATTGCCTGGTCGGGCCCCGGTCCCTTGGCCCCCTGACTCCCTGCCCCTGCGCCTGCCCCTCCTGGCGCCTGACTCCCTGCCCGCCTGCCCGCGCGCAGCTGCAAGCCACGATGGCGGCCATCCGCAAGGTGCTGCAGGAGCGGGTGGACTCGGAGCTGGTGCCGCGGCTGCGGAATGAGATGCAGGCGGTGCTGAACGCGCGGTAGCGCAGCACCGACCGGGGCGGCGGCCCCCGGGCGCTGCGGACTGCCGTGGCTAACTGCAGGCCACAGGCGGTGCTGAGCGTGCGGCAGCGGTAGCAGCGCGGCACGAGCGTCAGTGGCGGTAGCCGCCGGGTGTGGGCTGGGGGCTCCCATGAAGAACAGCTCCACCGAGGCTGCCGCGGCGGCGGCGGCTGGGTGGGGGCAGTAGGCGTGAATGACTGACAAGGGGTAAAGAGCAGGGTGCGGGCGGGTGCAGCCTGCTGGTCGTGCGGGCGCCGCCGCGCGCCATGGCGGCGCTCGGCGGCCCGTGCAAGGGGCTGCGGTCGTGCGGTGGCGGTGGTGGGCAGGACGAAGGGGCTGGCCTTAGCAAGAGCAGCAGCGGGGTGCGGGGCCGGTACGACCCTTGGCCAAGGTCCGGCCCCCGCCTGGCAGTGTGGTAACAGCGACGGCAGGATGTTGCGTGCATACGCATGTTGAAAAGAGGGGCACGTGGGAGGCTTGCTGGTGCGGCAGTCGCATCGGCTTGCTGGCCTGGCTGAGGGCATGAGTGGTCTTGAGGATGGGACCCCCGCTGCTGCCGAGGAGCTCGAGTGCGGCAGTCGCGCCCATTGCTATTTCTGCACATGGCCTGCGTAATGACTAATGAGGCAGGAGCGCTACGAGCCAAGCCAGCCCTGTGCGCACTACACACAGGCGACCGGCGTGCACCCCCAGCCCCGCGGCAGCAGCAGCCACTGCGCTTGCTTCGCCTCCTGCTTTCGCGTGCTCAGCAACACACCCACAGCACCCAACGCACACACCTCCTGCAACTCCCCCACCCCGCCAGCGCCACCCGCTGCCCCAACAGCGCAGCACACGCGCAGCTCTCCTCAGCGGGCGCGTCCCGCTGCAACAGTCTCGGCAAGCCAGCCACGCAGCCAGGGAGCGGATTCGGTCCGGTCCGGTCATGTCCCAGCCTCCTCAGTGCCGCAGTGTGAGGCCCTGCCATCAACCTTACAGCGCCAGCACGCGCGCGGCGCGCAGGGTGCCGCGAGCCACGGCGGCGTGGCTGCGCGCGGCGGCGCGCACGGGCGCCACC
This sequence comes from Chlamydomonas sphaeroides, assembly GCA_001662425.1. Taxonomy (NCBI): domain Eukaryota; kingdom Viridiplantae; phylum Chlorophyta; class Chlorophyceae; order Chlamydomonadales; family Chlamydomonadaceae; genus Chlamydomonas; species Chlamydomonas sphaeroides. The sequence continues at coordinate 36,896 of BDDC01000426.1, forward strand.
AGGGGCGCGCGGGCGCGCGAGGGGCACAGCGCGGGCCTGCGCAGGGGCAGCGGCGAGCACGGGGGGAGGGAGACATCGGGTCGTGGCCAGGCATGCGGGCGAGGGAGGTGCGGTGCAGTTGTAGGGAGCGCGCTAGCTGGACCGGCATGGGCCAAGGCCAGGCATGGGGGCGTGCGGAGCGGCTGTCCGGCAGCCAGCCGTCCGCTGTCCTTGACGCCAGGCTGCGACCCCACCCAGCTGAACCCCTGTTCCTTCGCCGACACCGGCAGCGGCAGCTCAGCGGGGCCGCCACAACACCCGTGGCAGCAGTAGTGGCCGGGCAGCCGCCACCAATCTGGGGTGGGAGAAGCAGGTCCTGCCATGCGCGGGGCGCAGCGCTCCACCGGCGGCGCACCTGGCGGCGGCGCCCGACATGGAGCGGGCCGGAGCGGCGGAGGCGGTGCTGAAGGACCGGGCGGCGGCGCCCAGCACGCCACCGCGGGCGGACGACTGGCGCGGGGCTGCGGCGCGGGCAGCGCCTGCGGTCGGGAGGGGGTGTGTGGCAGGCAGGCAGGCAGGCAGGCAAGGCGGGCAGGTGAGCGGGAGGGGTCGGATGCCACATACGAGGTACACCCTGGCGGTGCACTCGCCACCGTACGCGGCACCCCTCTCTCCATGTCGCCAAGGGCACATCGACACGCCAGGCAGCGAGGGCCCCGCACCGAGGACCCTGCCCGCGCCGGCGCCATGCCAACCATCAGCGTCCTCCATCTATGGCTGCGCCAAGCTCCCATGTGGCGCCCCCATAAACCCTCGTCAGTCCGCGCGCAGGCTCACCCGCGGGCAGCTCGCCGCAGTCGGCCACCATGACGTCAAAGCTGGTGTCGCCGCTGCGGCTGCCGCACGCCTCGATGGCCTTGACCACCTCGTAGCCCTCGACCACCTGCCGGCGGTTGGCGGTTGGCGGGTGGTGGGTTGCGGTTGGAACAGGCAGGTCCGGCGGTTGGCGTCATCCATGCGGCACCCGCGCCATCGCCACCGCAGCCCGGCCCCGGCCCTTGCCACCCCTGGCCCTGACAGGCGATCGGGACCCTGGCCTGCGCCTGACACGCCGGCCGTGGGCGCGTGCCGCTCTCCGCCCCCCGCCCCCGTGCTCAGCCTATGTTGGGCGCGGCAGCCGCAGGCGATACCGGTGCGCGGCCAGCACCGCAGGGCCCACGCGGAGGCCCCTCAGTGAGCCGCACCTGGCCGAAGACCACGTGCTTGCCGTTGAGCCAGGACGTCTGGGCGGTGCACAGGAAGAACTGGCTGCCGTTGGTGTTGGGGCCGGCCTGCAATGGAAGCAAGTGGGGGGGAGGGAGGGAGGGTGCGAGAGGAGAGGGAGGGTAGGGGGCCGGGGAGCTTGCCAGCCGGCAGGGCGCCGCAGGCCGCACGGACTGTGAGATCGGCTGCGCAGGCGGAGGAAGGGGGTCTGGCGCAGCGTCCACGGCAGGTGTACGGCAAGGCGTGTGACGTATTGTCGTACTCACGTTGGCCATGGACAGCACTCCGGGGCCCGTGTGGGTGAGCTTGAAGTTCTCGTCCTCGAACTTGTTGCCGTAGATGGAGACGCCGCCGGTGCCGTTGTCGCGGGTGAAGTCGCCGCCCTATGCGGGGGAGGATACGAACGCGCGATTCAGCGCGAGAGGAGCGAGCTAAATCTTGCGACGAAGTGCGACAACGAACGAGCTGGATCCTGCAACGAACTACACGGGCTCACGGAGCCGTGTCGCGGAGGGTGGGTGGAGCCAAGGAGGCAGTACAGCAGTGAGGATTGGGTTCGGTAGGTCCGCGCCGGCTCGACACGCAAAGGCATAGGGTGGCGGAGACCAGCAGCGGCGCCGAGGGGTAACATGCAGTCGGCACGTGAGCGGCCCAGGCGCCTTCCTTATGGGTGGAAGCGTAAGCCCAGGGCCTTTTCCCTTGTCAGCATCCCTTAGGATGGGAGCCGCCACGGCGGGCGGGCAGCAGCTGCTCCGCCACCGCGGCGGCTGCGTCACACCCGGCACCCCGCCTGGCACCCGGCACCTGGCTCCGCACCTGGCACATGAAGCTGGGGATGACGCGGTGGAAGCGGGAGCTCTTGTAGCCCTTGCCCGCCTCGCGCAGGCACAGCTGCCGGAAGTTCTGGGGGCGGCCGGCGTGGCCGGGGGCCGAGAGGCGAGTCAAGTGAGCGTCGAGGCGTGAGGTAGCTGCGCTGAGCGGAGCCATGAGCGGAGCCATGAGCGGAGCCATGAGCGGAGCCATGAGCGGCCCATGGCCGGGCTTGGGGGCCACGGCTGCCGAACTCTGGGACTGAGATTTAGAGCCCAGGACGGAGGGGGACGGTGCCAACAGTGGAGCGAGAGGGGAGGCGGTCGTTGAACGGAACTCTCGGCGGTTGCGTTCAAGAGGCACACACCTCGGCGGTCTTGGGCGTCACGTCCGCCTTGAGCTCCTGGGAAGCGGAGGGGCACATGGGGGATGGTTGCGGCTGGAGGTGCGGGCATTGATTTTGCAAAGCAAGCGCGTCCGCTCTGTCGCCGACGAAGGGTGCCGGCCTAGGCCCTGGCCGAAGGCGTGTGGGGGCGGGAATGGGGGCGCAGGCGGCCGGCCTTGCCCCCAGGGCGCAACGAACCCCCGTCAACAGTCCAGCTTGAGGCTGCGCTCCAGATGGCGCACCATGACGATGCGGCCCAGGGGCGTGGCGTCGCCATAGCGGCCCAGGCTGATGTCAAAGTAGACCTTGGGGTTGGCCTGCGCGATGAAGAGAGTTGGACGGGGCAAACACGGGAGCGGGTTGTGGCGCACAGCGACGTGTGTGGTGTGTGGCCGTGTGGACGGTAGTTCGTAGGACCGCAGCTATGCCAGCAGGCACCAACTGCGCGTAGCCTGCTGGTTGCAAGCGGGAGCGGGGCTTGGGGCGCGAGCGCGAGCGCGACGCTTGCGGCTGTCGTCGACTCATTGCGACCGAGTCTCCGACGCGATCTGACTTTCAACAAGCGGCACGTCGCCCGCTACCAGTCAAAAGAGCGCACCGGGTTCGGGGCGCCAAGCGGTGGCGCGAACGCCATCTTGGTCTTCGCCATTTGGGCGATGGCGTCCTTGTTTGCGCTCTGACCCTGGCCCATTTTAATATCGTCTACGAGAGAGGTGTGGGGTAAAAATAAGATAATATGGCGACAACTGCGCCCAAGTCTACTGGGCAGCCGCTTCGCGGCACGCGCTTTCCCAGGCGTTCCCCAACCCTCCCCAACGTCGCCCCCTACGCGACCGCGTGATGACTTCCCCTCCCTCACGCGCTCGCCCATCTTGCCTTTTCCATGCGCTCAACAGCTGCGTAGGATAAGATGTACTACATGAATGTAACGCCGCTCACCTGGTGCCCATCGTTACGGCACTGTGGCACGTGTGCTCTCTAAGTATCTGCTTCAACATCTGCTTTAGATCTGGGTTGTAGCTAGGCGGTCCGGTCCGCCCATACACGCTCTCGCCCCCTCCGCCCCGCGCCCAACCCCGGCCTCCCTCAACGCCGCCCCCATGCATATACCCCATGCGAATATGGGCAAGTGGCGAGCGGGAAGACAGGTGGAGTGGGCGGCCGGTCGGTGCTCGCTACCGCATATACGCCAGCAAGGTTCTATCTGGAGCGACTCGCTGGCCAGGTGGCAAGGTGTGTGCGCCGAGCTCTTGCTCGACCAGCTAGCCAGTCTGTATGACGTATCGGTAGGATCAGTGAAAGATACGAGGGCGGAGGCTAGTACCCGGCTCTGACCCACCTCACGCCTCCTCCTCCTGCTCCGCCACCCACACCAGCTGCCCGCTCACGCTGCCACCCCGCATGTAGGCCGCCCAGGGCGCCAGCAGCGCACCGGGCGAGGGAGGCGACTGGGTGCCTGGGCCAGCGGCTTGCGCAGGCAGGCGGGCCCTGGCGAGCCTGGTGCCAGCGGCCGGGCGGTGGGTTCCCCCCATCCGGAGCCCAGCTTCACAAACGCCCTCGCGTTGAAAGTCACGATGTGCCCAACCTTCCACACGGCCCCGCCGCCGTCTCCCAGCGGCTGTTCGTCCCAGCGGTAGACGGTTGTGAAGAGCGGGAGGCCGGGTCCGCACGCGGGGCTGACGGGCACCAGGGGCATGTCCTTGGGCAGCTGCAACGACCTTGCTTGGCACATTGCAGTGCAGATATACGCCCGCGGAGTCGGCGTTGGTAGTCTCCCACTTTGGCGCAAGGGGTGATGGCAGACGCATGATGGGCAGTGGCCACGCCGCTCCTATCCGATGGGCACGTATGGGCATTACATGAGTGCCGATACAGCCTAGCCTAGGCCTGCCTCCATTTGTCGACAAGCTCCCATCCGGCGTGAGGAAGCCATGCGGGGAGGCTGAGCCTCACCCGACGGACCTGGCCAGCAGGCTACCCTAGGCTTGTGTTGAGTCGCTGGCACCCCACCCACGACCTCGCTAGCTAGCACATCGAGTGGCGCCTTTCGCAACTGCCACCGCCAAGCCAGCCTGCCGCAGCCAGCCAGCCAGCCAGCCAGCCAGCCAGCCAGCCAGCCAGCGGGCAGGACTGCAGCCGAGTGACCCCGACAGACGCCAGCAGGGTTAGGGACCCGCCCTCGCCACGAAGCCCAGACCGCTTTTGGCGCGGCCGCCGCCCCCGCTGCCCTGCCGGCCCCGGCCCGGCGCAACCGTTACCACCATGATTGGCCCCCAACCCCCTCCAGCCCGGGGAACATGGGACAGGGCGCGTAGGGTGCCACGGCGAGTCAAGCTTGATTGCTGGACCTCTGTTTCTCATTCCACTGGACCTCTCTTTCTTGATGCACCATGAGGTAATCCAAGACAGTGAAGCCTACTACCTCCCGTCTGGCGGCGCTGCACGCCGTCGGCTGGAAGCGGTTAGAAGCGGTTGGCGTAGTAGGTCTGCGGCGAGGCGGGCGGTATCGAGTCGGCACGCGTGGTGTGGAGCGCCCCCGGTGAGAGGCACTCCTGTCCCACGGCGTGCGTGCGTACGTGTGTGGCGCCCTACCCATGGCTGCACGTGGCCGCCGTACCGGTACCAGCACGATTCCCGGGCAACACGGGCGGCTGTGCCCCAATCCCGTGTCGCTGCCGAGCCCGGCGTGACTCACCGGGCAGCAGCTGCCGCTGGCATCGTACAGCGCAGTCCACAGGTAGCCCGTGCCATCGACCTGCGGATCAGCGTCAGGAGGATGACCACGGGGACCTTGTGTATTTCGAGGCCGCAGGACTAAACTACCATCCGGGGACCGTGCGTTTGAAGGCCGCAGGACTACAGGGACGCTGCGTGCGAAAGGGTTGCAGGATGCCCGCCCACCCCGTTCGACTTGCTGCACCCAAGCAAAAGCCCTGCCGCCGCTGTGTGATCTGCCACGCCCACGCACCCTGCCGATCTGCCCAGCACCCCAGCACCCCAGCGGCACCCCCACCGACACGCACACGCACTCACCGTGTCAGTCTGCCATATGTGGAAGTCGCTGGGATCCCTCGCGATGCACAGCATGGGCTCCCGCGTCCGCACGTCCGTGAGGCTCAGGTTGAGGCCGCTCACGATCAGGCTGTTGTCGCCGACGGGGCCCCAGGTCACTGGGAAGGGCGCAGCGAGCAGGCGGGGCAGCAGGCTCAAACCGAGACCGGCCTGAACCGACCACCATGAGAGGGCTGCCGGTGCCGCGCGACAGCCGTAAGAGCGAGCCTCGAACACGGGCACGCAACAGGGCGCCGTGACTGGTGCCGTGCCGACCCGCCTCCCGTCCTCCCTGCCTCGCCTCCGCAGCGCGCTCGCCTCTCACCCGGCACGTTCCGCGAATCGTAGCGCCGCTTTCCGGCCTTGAGGCGCAGCACCGCGGAGCTGAACCTCGCCGCGGCGTCGTGGCTCTCGTCGTCGTATACCCAGAACTTGGCCTTGTCCAGGACCGTGGCCTGGCCGCAGGCGGACTGTGGGGGCAGTGGGTTCGGGGTGGGGGGCGCGCCGCCGGATGAGTCATGCGGTTGTGGATCAGCTGCTTGTCTAGGACCATGGCAGCGCCGCCGTCGGACCGCGGGGTGGACCGGGTCGGGCGCCGGATGCGGCGTGCGTGCGGGGGTTCAGGGATGTGGACATTCGGCGCGGCCAGGTTTGTCCGTTGTGTCCTAGCCGCCACCTGGCACTTGGCCCTGCCGAGCACAGGCGCGGTCGGGCGGTGAGGGTGCTGGGTCGCGTCGGGTATGCGTTGGGATGCTGCGCCTTGCCGCAGCAGGGGCTAGGGCCCGTGGCCGCCAGCACATGGCGGTGTGGGCCGGTGCGGCTTCCTGGCCTGAGCCCGATCGTGTGTGACGCACCGTAGGCTGGCTGACGTTGGTGGCCACAATGCGGACGCAGTCGTATGCGAGCGTCGGGTCCACGGCCACGACCTCCATGTAGGGCGCCACAGCGAAGCGTGTGGTCGCCGGGGCGCTGTTGCAGCTGCGAGCCGGGCAGGGAAGGGAAGGGGGCGGTGGGGCCCGGCGCCAGGTCGTTGTTAGCGGCATGAGCGGGTATGGAGGCAGGTGGTGACGCCGCCCCCTCGTGTCTTGAACAATAACGTCTATAGAGCGTTAGAGTCGACAGTCGAGCTTCAGTCAACCTATCGACAGCTTCGACATGCGATGCGAGGGCTGGTGATGCCGCGCCTAGTGCAGGGCGTGCCGCGGTGCTCACCTGTCGGCTGTTGGCGGGAAGGGCTTGACGACATCTCCCTCAACGTTGGACACCCAGTCCTCGCGCTTTGGGGCGCTGCAGGAGGTGGGCAGCTTGCGGCTGAAGGGCAGGCACTGTGTGTCACGCTGGTTGGTGCCGGGCTTGACTGTGAACAGGCGGGCGGTGCTGTCGATCATGCCCATGGGGCACTGCGGGAGAGGGAGGGGATGGTGACCCAGGTGGGAAGCATGGCGCAGCGCACGTGTCAGTGCCCATCGAGCCACCCGGGCCCGGCCCTTTGTTCCAGGAACGGCGCAGCGGCATGCGATGGGAGCTGGACTACTGGATGGACGGGGGAGGGCACTCGTGACGTGGCCACGCAGGGAGGCAAGCAGGGAGGCGAGCACGCCTCGTGGCTCAGTTCGCATGTCAATTGGCTCCTGTCGGCTCACCGAGTCGTCCGTGCGGTCAAGGAGTCCGTCAAACGCCGTTACGCGCGCACTGCGCCACCCGGCCGGCAGAGCGTCGGCGAGCGCGGAGCCCAGCAGGCTCGCGGTCACGGTGCCGCACAGCGTCAGGCGAGTGCGGCTGCAGGAGGTGACGTTGAAGCCGGCGAACAACATGTTGAGCGCCGCGATGCGGGGGTCGTCAGAGGAGCCCCCAGCGCTGCTGGCCCAGTCCTCCCTGGGGGAGGCAGCAAGGCGCAGTCCCCGCATCTTGTACTGGTTCCATCGCTGGGTCGACGGATCAACTTTGTGCACAAACTCATCGACTGTATCAACCAAGATACGAGAGCTGAGCAAGGGAGGGCGCGAGGCGACCAGCGCCGAGCGGCTGGGCCCGATGGAAGTGTGTAGGGCCTTGGGCCTCGGGCCATGCGTCGCAACGCGGCCGGGCTGTAGCGTCGGTAGCAGCGCAGGGGCCGCAGGCGGGGAGCTCACGAGCGCACGCCACACGACGCCACTGCTCACCGCGACAGGCTGTCCTCGGCCTTGGCGCAGCAGCTGTCAAACTTGTTGACTCCGCGCTGCGCCGACCAGCCCTCGTACGCGCATGACCTGTGCAGCGAGTTGCGTTGCGGGCGGTGAGGTGGCATGTTCAGGGAGGGTTGGGAGCCAGGGGCCAGTGTCAGGCAGGCGCAGCGCGTGGCATGGCTGCCACACGCACCGGTAGTTTTTCCAGTTCCATGTGGCGCTGGCGGGAGTGCCGTCGGGACCGGAGATCTCAAGGACAAAGCAGGTGTTGCAGGAGGAGAGCCCTTGACCGGGCGAGCTGCGAGTGCCGGCGCGCATGGGCACATGGGGGCCAGCTCAGTGAGGACGCCGCGGAGACAAGCACCTTCAACAAAGCTTGTCACGCTAGCATACCTGGCACTCGCTTGAAAGCTCGGCGGCAGCCCCCGTGCGCCTGCGCAGTGGGCGCACGAAGCGTTACCAGGCTGATGTCGCTACAGATGGGCAAACTCGCCGACAAACCCCGAGACGCCAATTGGTACCTGCTAGTCCCACTACAACCATCAGCGATAGGAGGCACAGTGCCATACGGTGGCGCGCCATTCCTCGTTGTCGGGCGGCGGTATTTTGTTCGTTGGGCGTGCGTCGTGGCGCGCTGCTGTATGCGTATGTGTGTAACAGGCTTTGTGTATGAATCGACCGAATGAGCTGGGCGACTTATAAGGTTCGGCCACTCGTGGGGGGGCGACGGTAACGACAGTTTCAGCCTCTAAACACCTCTCGCTTAGACAGTGGGATATGCAAGAGAGTGATATGTTACGATACACTTCATGTTACAAGAGTTTGTCATTTGCAGCCCGTCGCAGGCCTATCGGCGGTTGGCGGCAGGTGGTGGCAGTCGCTCCATCCTCGTGCCAGCCAGAAAGTGCCCGTGCCGCTGCATTTGACTTGTCCGCAGGAGGTCCATGGGGACGCAATAAGAAAGTATGCAGGTACCTTAATCTGGCTTGCCGTACTGGAACAGGGGCGGAGAATGCACGGGGGAATTCTCCCTGCGCAAAAATGAACGCGGCAACGGGCCCGTGCGTTACGGTTGGTGGGGGCGTGTTCCCCCGCCTTTAGCGCCGTCCCTGCTTCGGCATGCACGTGCACCCTCTGTAATGCGACCTTCCCGTGCGTTACGGCTGCCTCCGGCGCCTGTTTTGAAATCTTCCAAAGTGGTCATAACAGGTGTGAAAAGCAGCCTTCAATGAGCAATTACCACGACCTGGCGCACGGGCGACGGGTGGACGCAGATGGAAGCATCGACATCGCTGCCTGTTTCACACCCTTTGGGCAGCTACCCAGCTCACGACTCGCATTGCCGGCAGCGGCCGACTAGCATGACCAGGTGACACACATGCCCCAAGCACTCCAACCCAAAGGCGCTTCCCGTCAAGCCGCTGACTCCCACGCCGATCTCGCTCGTTTGCCTGCCACCGCTCACAGCGCTCCCGACCCCGCCGCCGCAGCGCTGCCCTGCTGCACCTCCTCCCCGATCACCCCCGCCACGATCTTGACGGTCGCGTCGTACAGCCGCTCGCAGGAGCGGTCGTTGCGGGACTCGCCCTGGGGGTGGGGAGGGAGGGAGAAGGAAGGGGAGTGGAGGCATGGCACGAACCCCACCTCAAGGGCCCTCCCCCATCTCTGCCACCCTCGCCGCACGGACCCCAGCCCCCTCCCACCTGCCAGTAGTCGCCCGTGCGCGTGTGCAGCACCAGCGGCAGCATGATGGGGGGGCCCAGGTACAGGCCCGAGCGGCCTGACAGGGAGGGAGGGAGTTGGGAAGGGGAGGGGTGTGCGGTGTAGGGATGGCGAGAGGGGAGCCGGGGAGGGGGTTGGGGTTTTGGCACTGGCAGGGTGTAGCGTGCGAGGGCCCACACGCTCCCCTTCGAGCACACTCCCTCTCTCCCTCCCGCCCCACCCCGCCGCCCCACCCTGCAGGCTCGGCTCCGTGAGCGCATACATGGCGGGCAGCGCCCCGTACAGCGGGTGCTGCGCAAACCACTCCTCCGCCACATTGAACAGCTGCGCGGCCGGGTAGCGGCGGAGCGACTTGTGCCACAGCTGCGTGGCGGCGAAGCCTGGAGGGGGGCGGAGGGGTTCAAGGGTGTCCGGGATAAGGGGGCGGAGGGGTTCAAGGGGTTCCGGGATAAGGGGGCGGAGGGGTTTTTCGGGGTCCGGGATAAGGGGGCGGAGGGAGTGGCGGAGGGCAGGGCCAGCACTAAGGAGGCGGACGGGACCTTGAAGGCGGCGAGCCTAGAGGAGGCGAAGGGCGCAGGGCCAGCGGAGTCACATGAGGCGGACGACGGCCCCCTGACACGGACGGACCCGAGCCGTGTGCCACACCATTCCCTCCCCAACCCCCTCCCCCTACCTCCCCTCCGTCCCACGCCCTCACCCGGGTGCACCGCGAACACGTCCATTCCAGTGCCCCTGCAGCGCACCGCCAGCTCGCGAGTGAACATGGACACGTAGCGCTTAGAGGCGTTGTAGGCGGCCAGGGGGTCGGAGGAGGACAGCGAGTAGCCCCTGGAGGGAGAGGGGTTGCCCGGGAAGCATGGGGCAGGGAGGAAGCGAGGTCAAGGGGAGGATGCAGGGGATCGGAGAGGGGAGGGAGGGCGCGAAGGAGCGGCAAGGGGAGGAGGGCGTTGGGGGCCGGCAATCCTGGCGCCATCCTGGGCTCGCGGGTTCGGGGCCGTGGGGCTTTGCGTGCCAGCCCCAGTACCCAGCCGTCGTCCCTCGGACCTTGGCCCTTGCCCTGCCTCCCGCGCACAACCTTCATACTCCCCTGCCCCATTCATCTCCCCTGCCGTTCCCCCATTCCGCCCCTCACTTGAGGTCGTCCCAGTCGACGGTGCCCATGACCTCGCCCAGGGCTGAGGCCACGTTGACCACACGGCTGGAGGGCGGGCGCGAGCAGGGGTGAGGGAGGGGAAGGGGAAGGGAGGGGAACGGGAGAGGTTGGGATGGAAGGGGGTAAAGGAAGAGGATGCGATGTACACGCTAATGGAAGGCACTCTGCTGCCGGGCAGGCCATGCCCCAGTGGCCTTCATATGGCAGCGGCGGTCGGTCACTGGCTGGGGCAACAGCCCCCGCAGGGGCCCCGGCACACCCTCCTCGTACGGACCCCCTCTCCCCGGCCAGGTACCTGGGCGTGGATGCGGTGAGGGCCTGCAGCAAGAGGTGCGTCAGGTAGAAGGGGCCCTGGGGGGAGGGGAGGGAGGGGAGGGAAGGGAAGGCAGGGGCGGGGATGATGCAGGAGGGTGTGCCAGAATGGGGTGCCAGAGCGGGATTCTCTCCCTCCTTCCCCCCTGCTCCCCAGACCCCATCTCCCCCTTTCCCCCTCTCACGTAGTAGTTGGTGACGAGCGTGTGGTTGGGCAGCCGCCCGTCGGCACCGGGGCCGGCAGGGCCCATGGCTTCGCCTGGGGGTGGAGGGAGGTAGGTGGAAGAGGCAGGGGCAGGTAAAATCCAGAGGAACCTGGGGGGTAGGTCTCTCCCCTTTCCCCCATCCCCTTCCCCATCCGCCTCACCCCCTGCGTTGAGCAGACCCGTCAGCGGCAGGCGCAGGGCCGTGAAGTCGGCCACAAACTTGGAGATGCTCCTGAATTGGGGAAAAGGAGGAACGGAGGGAAGGGGTGACGGGTGGGGTTCAGGTCAGAGATGACCAGGGAGGCGAGGGGCCACGCTCCCTCCCCTCCCCTTCCCCCTCCCGTCCCCCCTCTCTCTCACGCGAAGGATGTGAGGTCCAGGTGCATCAGCAGCACCCGGCCCTCGCCCACGTGGGGAAAGTCCCGCTGGATGTCGCGAAGGGCCCTGGCGTGTTGGGGTGGGTAGAAAATGTGAGTACATGTGGTTGCTGCCCCCTATCCCTTCCCACCTCCCCCTCCTCCCGGCCTCATCCGCCTCACTTTCGCGCCCCCGGCATGTTGTGTGTGGCCAGGACCACGGTGGCGTTCTTGGCGGCAAGCCACTTGACGACCTGGGGGTTGGGGAGGTAAGGCACGTGAGGCACTAACCCCAGAGGCGTTATGCGCCCCTCCTGCCGCACTCCCCCTCCTCCCCCTCGGCCCCACCTGGAAGCCCACTCCGCTGTTGCCGCCCGTCACGATGTACGTCT
>BDDC01000426.1:49214-63890 GCA_001662425.1 Chlamydomonas sphaeroides
GCGAGCGCCGAGCGGCAGCGAGTGGGGGCGAGGAGCTCGTAGCGTGAAACGAGAGCAGACACAGCAGCAATAGCCCGGAGAGCAGCAACCAATGCGTGCAGGTGCTGTGCCGCGACCGCGCATTGGGCCCTTGGACGGCCGCCAGGCGCCGCTAATGACACGCAGCCAGCTGCTCCTCCGCTCCGTCCCCGCCCCTTGCCCCTGCCGCCCCCCTCGGCCCCTCAGCCCCTGGCCTCAGCCTCCAGGACCCCCAGCTCGGCCTCCATGTTGGCCCTCGCAGCAGCCTCCCACCGCGCCTTGCCCCAGGCTGTGTAGTACAGCGCTGGGCGGCCCAACAGGCGGCGCAGTACGGCAGCGCGCCCTGCGGCAAACTCCGCCGGCCCGTACAGCTCGCCGTACTCCTGCCGTACACCCTGCACGTATGCGCCGTACTGCTCTGCCGAGTCGCCCAGCACGGACAAGTCGGCGTCTAGCAGCAGCGCTGCGTCCCGCCGCAAGCCCTCGGCGTCGTCGCTGGCGGCTACTTCACTGCCTCCGGCCCCGGTCGAGGCGACCGCGGCAGCAGCGACGGTGCTGCTTCCAGCAATCGGCGGGTTCGGCGGGTCTGGCGCCGGCAGCGTGTGTGTTTTAGTGGCCATAACGAGCGCCGCGACGCGCGCTATGCGGGCCGGGGGCCAGCAGCCGGGCGGCAGCGGACTACCGCACCGCCCCTCGCGCGCCGCTGCCTCTGAAGCCTGGTTTGACATGCGGCTGAGGTGGGCTGCGGCCAGCTGCGCCGAGGCGTCCTCGTTGTCGGCCCTGGCTGGGTCGTACACGGCATCATGCCACCAGGCCGCCCAGAGCAGGGAGGCCGGGTCGACGGCTGGGGGCGCGGCAGGGGAAGCGCTGCGGGGGAGACGATGGAAGACAGGCTGTTTAGCGACGTTCAGGGGCTGGCGGGGCATGGCCAAAGGAAGGGAACGGGGGACGAGGGGGCGAGAGGGACGTGCCTGGGGTGTGGGCCAGGCCCGGCAGCTGCCGAGAGGGCCGCGTCGTCGAGGGCCGATAGGACGTGCTCCAGGTGCTGCAGCGTGTGGTAGTGCCGGTGTGGCTCGCTGTATGCTGCGAGTAGCGCCTCGCAGCTCTCGGCATCGTGCGCGAGTCCCGACAAGCGGCACAGCTCGGCATGGCGCTTGCGAAGCCGCATCAGAAGCTGCTCGTTGCTATGTTGCATTCTGGGCAGATGGTAACTTCGAACTAGACCTTGGTTCGAGACAATCGCGCTAAGTTCCACCATCGGTCAACGCGGCCGCGCTTCGGCACGGTTTCCCCGGACACCCCGGAGCCGCCACGCCCGGCACATTTTCTACATAAGGGTAAGGGGAAAAGGGAAAGAAGGGGAAAAGGTAAGCGCGCGGAGCGCGCTTACCCCGCACAGCGGTTGCCTTAAAAGCCTTTACATAACAGCGCAGAGGTTGGGCTGGCTGCGCGTTGCAGCGCCACACGGCGACGAACCCCATTCGGACACCAGCAGGAACCCACGGCAAACGGCTGACGTCGCCTCATCATATTTACGTATGTAACTGTTTGCAGGAGGCCAGGGCGCTGGGCTGAAAATGCACAACGACACAACACACGAACCACGGGCCTAATGCCCATTACGACCCCAGCTGCTCCCAGTTCACGGCAAAGCCGTCGGGCCTTTCGCAGGCACGCGCAGGCCTTCTGGTGCGTGTCCTGCGGCTGCCTGCACACACAACACATTAGAGCCGCCACTCCACGTGCAGATGCCCTTGCGGTAGTTCACGCCGTGCTGGGTTGCCTTGGCCACGGGCCAGTGGCACATCGAGCACAGCTTGACGGTCCCCGTACCCTCGCGCCGGCTGGGCGGTCGGGCTGCTGCCACCGCCCCGCCCGCCGGCGCTGCCTCCGCCGCGCCCGCCTGCGCTGCCACCGCCCCGCCCGCCGGCGCTGCCACCGCCTCGCTTGCCGGCGCTTCCACCGTCCCGCCCGCCTGCCATCACCACACTGCGTTGCCCATGCAAGCATCAGCACGTACCCCATCATTGCGCCAGAGCGACCGCAGCAGGGCTAGGTCGATGAATGTCACTACACGCCAACCCAGTGCAGCAGCTCGGGGACGAGGGCCCGCTGGAACTCGGTAGTCAATCCTGGTTTAAACGTCAGGAGGTCGGCGAGTGTGCGCGGGTCTAGGCTAAAGGTTTGCGTAAACGAGCTCCAAAAGAGCTCCAAACAAGCGGGTCGAGCGCACTGACGTCCTTCGAGCGCGTTTGGCCGTTCTTAAGACTGTCCTTCAGCAGGCTTAGCCACTTCTCAATTACAGGCGGAGGCGCAACTTCTTCGGTGTCGGCCATTCCGAACGCATTTGTCCCAGCGACGAGTTGTTTGTGTCTTTTACAGTAAAGAATATGATTTAGCAATGTGGTTGTGCGCTCTAAGGGGCTCTACGAACTTCGGGAGTCCGCGCCAAAGCTGCGCTGAGAGTTGCCGAGAGTCGCGTCCTTCGTCGCCACAGCCATGTGCGACTCAAAGACTTGCTAACTTTGATAAACAACACATTCTCTATATGTAGATACGCCCAGTAACAACTCTCGTGCAGCTTTGGAACTTCCCGCAACTCTCGACAACTCTCGTGCGAGCACCGTTACCCTGAGACGCCCCGCCGGGAGGCATATTGGCACGCTGTGATGGGGGCAACAGTATGCTACTTACAAGCCGCACGGAGCAGTGGCTCAGTTGCTGCGATAGCGATGGCCAGCCCCCAGCTCGCTAGCGGACAACACGGAAGAAGGCAGCAGCTGGATAGACGTCCCGAGTCCCAGCCGTACCCTCCGCAAGCTGACTGCAAGCGGACCGCAACGGGCGTCGCCCAACTCCCCACAAGCTCTCGCGCTTGCGTCTTGAGGCACCGTCGTCGCGCAACAGCCCCTCATCTGGATAGCCCGCAGAGCTGGGGCCATCCTTGTGAGATTATCGACCGCACTCCGTACCCGACATACACGCACGCGGGGGCCTGCTCTACCGCAGCCGGCGCTCGAGCACCCATCCGACGACAATCGTAACGCTATACGGTGGGGGCAACCCCGGCGCCCCGGAGACACCCGGCCGCCAGATACATGATCCGACAAGCGGGTCCCGTCTATCTGGAATGGGATGAGGGCTTCAGCCCAACCCGCACAAATACACCCCCGCGCCCGGAATACATACAGGCTACACGTCCCGCACAGAAGCCCAATACGTGACCCAGAACAACGGGCCGCAGTACAGGTTCCGCATGTGCAGCGTGCTCGCATGCAGCCCCCCGCCCAGCACGACCTGATGACACCCAACACCAGCTCCAAAATGGCCGCCGAAGGTGGGCTTGCCCGGGAGTTGTGGTTTGACCACATTCACACACTCATGCCGACACCCACACTGCCACGAACGCGCAACCATGACTCGCAATGGCGACAAACACAAACCTGTTCCAGCTGCGCATGGGTGCATGGCTCGCCTCAAGGAGAGGCCACCCAGACCAGACGCACACCGTCGGTCACCGCGGCTTGCTCCGTCCACAGCGAGGCTCATAGAAGCAGCTCTCACGCACATGCCCGGCCCCTTCACACAACAAACAAACGAACAAGCATGCATGCACACGTGCTTCCTCATCATCACAAACACCGACGACCCTTGCCCCGGCTCTCAAAGTGTTTGGTTGCTCGTTTCGCAGCAGCGCAGCCACGCCACACCCCCAGCTCCTGCCTCAGTCCACGCCACCTGGCGCCTACTTGTTCTCCGCGAACCGCACGCTGGGCCGGTCAATGTCGCCCCGCTGCCGCCGCGGCGACGCCACCGCCGCGCCGCCCGGCGCCTCCGCCAGCCCCTCCGCCGTCGCCACAGCGCTGAGCCGCGACGGCGCCGGCGGCTGCGACGGCGCCGACATGACGCCGTCCCTCGGCGACAGTGCTCCCGACCCACCCGTAGACTGCGCCGCAAACGCGGCTTCCATGGAAGAGGTGCCGAGGGAGGGCGCGGTGCCGAAGGCGGAGCTGCCGAAGGAGGGTCGGGCGGGGTCCTCCAGCCTCGCGGCGGCGGCGGCGATGGCCGCAACCTGGGAGATGGCTCCGTTGGTGTCCTGCGCGTGGGGCGGGCGCGGCAGCATGGGCAAGCTCATGTTGCGGTGCGGCGCAGCCGGCGTCCAGCGCGCAACGCGGGTGAGGTGAGGTGAGGAGGCTGGGCGCCAGGGGAAGCGGGGGCGCGGCAAAAAGCGCCGCACCCCCAGCGCGGCGCGGCCCCTGGCTCGCGCACACGCGCCCGTGCCGCCCGCGCTCCACAACCACCCCCACAACACGCGCGAGCCCAACCCCACCTTGTGCTTCTTCGCGCGTAGCGACATGACCGCCAGGGAGCGCCTGCGAGGCGGCGGGCCGGGCGGCAGCGGGCGCGGCGTCGCGTGCAGCCGGGCGGCAGCAATTGCGGCGGCGGGGAGGGTACCGGTATGTACCATGGAAGTAACCAAGTGGTTGCAGACCTCCGCGGCAAGAGGTGCAGGCGCGTGAGGCGCGCCGCACGTGCTACATGCCGCTCGGGGCCCGGAGTGAAGGCCCAGCACCGGGGCTGGTAGGGGCATGCCCGCGCGTGTGCACGGCAGGCAGGCCATAGGCTGTGCGGCAGGGGCTGGGGGCGCCGGCGGCTGTGCGACGATGCTGCCGGGCGTGAAGGCTGGGCCCACAAGAGGCAACCAGCCCCGCGGACGGGCGTGCAGGGTGAGCCCGCAAGCCGGCCCCACCTGCCCATGCCGCCACGTGAGGCCTTGGACAGCGTGGACAACCGCGACAGGTTGCGCATAAAGGCCTGCGCAGCCAGGGGCCGATGGGCGGGGTCCGGGGTGTGCCGCAGTCAGGGCCGATGCGCAGTGCCAGAGAGCCGCCGTCGCCGCCCCGCCAGCAGCGCCAGCAGGGTTCCGGCCCACAGGAACGCGTGGCAGTCGCCGCCTCTCCAGTCGACCGCCGCGGGCAGCGCCTGCAGCCGTGACGCGCCGTGCTTCCGCTCCCGGCTGCTGTACCGCGGGGGCAGCCGCTGCCGTACATTCATACATTCGTACACCCGTACCTTGGCGGGCTTCTTCAGCAGGTTGGTGAGCAGCACGCTGATGATGGGTGCCACGCTGGCGGCGGTCAGGATGCCGAAACCCTGCGGCGGTACGACAGGGTGGGCGCGGCGCGAGCGTTCAACTATGGACCCGGCCGCTAGATGGCAGCAGGTGGCGAAGGGCTCAGGCTGCCGCGCCGGCGTCGGTGCGTGCGGGCGGGTACGGCACTGGAGCGGGTCGGGAGTGGCAGACCGCGGCTGCCAGCAGGATGCCCAGCGGGTCCTCACCCGAGCCGGGCGCATGCGAGGAGGGGCCGCGGCAGTGACCCGGGTGGTCACCTGCTGCGCACTCGGTATTCGGGGCCCTGCACCTCGGCGGCATCGGCGGCCAAGTTCCATCGCACAGAAGCTCCCCCATCCTATCAAGCTCGGCAGCCCTGCGCACCTCGGTGGCCTTGGTGGCCTTGCTGAAGCCGATGCCCAGCGACAGCACGAAGGGCACCGTCACGGGGCCCGTCGTCACGCCGGCGCTGCGGAACGGAGGGGCGCGCGGCGGGTCAACTGCCAGTCGGAGCTCGCTGGTGCAGCGTCACGGGCCGCACACGCGCGGGCGGGCGGCAAACAGCGGGCCACCATTGCTCGCGCGGTTGCGCTACGCCACGGCGGTGCATCGCAAGCACAGCGTTGAGCGCTTGCGCTCGCGCCCGCGATTGCAGCGTGGTTGGCAGCATGGCAGGTGGACGCGGCCTCAGGTGGTTGGCAGCATGGCAGGCGGACGCGGCCTCAGGTGGTTGGCAGCATGGCAGGCGGACGCGGCCTCAGGTGGTTGGCAGCATGGCAGGCGGACGCGGCCTCAGGTGGTTAGCAGCATGGCAGGCGGACGCGGCCTCAGGTGGTTGGCAGCATGGAAGGCGGACGCGGCCTCAGGTGGTTGGCAGCATGGCAGGCGGACGCGGCCTCAGGTGGTTGGCAGCATGGCAGGCGGACGCGGCCTCAGCCGCACCTGTCCCACGCGATGTTGGTGAACGACTCCTCGCTGAAGATCGTGATGGTGACCGCGATGGCGTACCTGGGGGCGGGGCGCGCAGGAGAGGCGGCGTGCCGAGGCAGTGACGAGCCAACCTTGCAAACATGATAGTCTGCATGCGAGATGACCGGCCGCGCAGTGGGTACACACGGCAGCGGGCGTCGGGCTCACTTGACCAGGATGATGTAGATGATGGGCACGCCGAAGAGGATCTTGGTGGAGCCTGCGGCGGGGGCCGGCGGCAGTGCGGCTCGTCACTCAGCAGGCCGGCGCCCAGGACGCAGCCGAGTGAAAGTCTTGCTGCAGCCTGCGAGAGCGTGAGGCGCCGCTGGCACCCGCCGCGTGGCGGCACCAAGACTCCGACACCGCAATCCACCGACCGCCACACCGCCGCACGCTACGCACACGCGCGACGCCTGGCGTGCGCCGCGCGCTCACTCCCTGTCCGCCACTGCGCATCTTGCTGCCGTACCCAAGCGCCCCATCCACCAACCCCACAGCGAGTTGAGCGCGGAGTCGAACCCGGAACAGCAACCCCAAACAAGCCGGTCGACGGCCTCACCCACGGCCATGCCGGTGCCAACGCCCACGGACACGGCGTAGATGAGCATGCTTGCGGTGAAGGCGCCCTGGCTCAGGTGCTCCACGGTCTTGCCCAGCACGCGCAGTGCGGGCTCGGCGCGTGTGGCCAGGAAGCCTGCGGCGGTCGGGGCATGGGCCGGGGTGGAACATGAAAGGGAGCATGGGATGGAGCATGGGGTGAGGATGGGAGGGGCATGGGATGAGGATGGGCAGGTGGTGGATGCGAGCGGCTTGTGGCGGCAGCGAGCAGGGTGCGGCAGCTGCGCTGCTAGCGCCGAGAGAGGCCCCCAGCTCTCCGGTGGAACCCCCCGGCCCCCCAATATGAGTGCAGCGACTCGGCAGCGGCTGCGGGCGGCAGCGTCGCGTGTGTGGCGTTCACGGCAGCGTGATTGCAGTGGCGCCGCCTCCAGCTTGTGCGGCCGAGCCGCAAGGGAATTGCGCCTGCCGCTGACCGACCTGACAGCCGGTTCCCTCATGGCCGTGCGCCCCCGTGCACAAACCCGCTCAGCGCGATGGCCGCTGCCGCTGATGGTGCACGGCGCGTCCACGTGCCACCGGGCAGTGTCGTAGAAGTGCACACGTGACCGAATGGCAAGCCGGGTGCAAGTTGTGTTAGGGGCGCCACCGGCTCTCACGCACCCAGAACAAAGGTGACGACCAGGACTAGGATGATGCCGCCCACGAAGCTGTAGTAGGGCGACTTGGGGACGCCATCGATCTGCGACACGGGTTGAGCAGGGTGGTGCGACCTGAAGTGTGTGAGAGAGAGGAGAGGTGGCATGGGCGAGGCAAGGGCTCGTTGCAGGTGAAACGGCCCTCGCTTCTGTGCGGGGCCCCCGACGTGAGCCCGATGGCCGACCCTGCCCAACCCGCGCCGGCGCCACCCGTGCCGTCCCCCCGCACGAGTGCCAACCCTGCTAGCCTGCGCAACTGCCGCCCAACAACTGTCACCTGCCAGCCGCTTACCTGCAGGTAGGCTGCCGGCAGCAGCGTGCCCGCCTGCGTACGGGAGTTTCGCAAGAGGGCGGGTTTGCGGTGAGAGCAGCGAGAGCGGGGGAGGGGGCCGGGGCGGCAGCCGCAAGCGCGGCGCACACGGCCCAGCAGAGCATGGCGCGAGGGCCCGCGCTCGGGGCGCGCCTGCAACCGCGGACAGCCCTCAGCGGCGCGAAGGCGCAAGCATTGCGTGGGGCGCTGGTGCGACGGCCGCGTGGTCGACAGCGGTCTGCGGCGGTCTGCGGCGGTCCGCAGGTTGGGCGCAGGCGCACCTGGTCTCCCAGCGAGGTGAATCCGTAGGTCAGGCCGATGTTGAACGCGATCATGCCGCCCTGCGAGCGAGTGCAACACACGCAGGACACGCAACGCTGCGTCAGCACCTTGAGGCGCCATTGGGCTGACCCGGGCCCGCAGCCGCCTCTTCCGACTGACGACGGAGCGGAGCGCAGCACTGCCACAGCTGAATTGGCCCCAGGGCACTCCGGACCGCGCCTGCGCCCCTGCCCACGGCCAAAGCCAAGGCCCTGGTGCTGCCCTGCCAGCTCCACCCTGCACCCGCCGCGTCCCGGGCCCGGCCCGGCCCGGCCCGGCCCGCCCCCTCCAACAGCCCCTAACGGCCCCTGACGGCCCCTGACGGCTCCTGACGGCTCCTGACGGCTCCTGACGGCCCCTGACGGTCCCACCTGCGCCAGGAAGATGCCCAGGATGAGGCCACCGTAGCGCTTGGTCCAGTGCTCGTCCACGTGCTGCTCGCCCACCACGGCCACCACCACGTCCCCCGCCTCCACGTCCTCCTCGCCCTTGGCGCCCCTGCGCGGGTGCGGCGTGGGCTGCCGGTCCAGGCTGCCGCGCCGCGCCTTCTCCACGCCGCGCTTCTGGGCCTTGTGCAGCACGGCCTCGGGGTCCTCGGGGTCAAACGCCGGAGCCGCGGCCACGGTCGCGGTCGCGACCATGGCCGAGGGCTCGGCAGCACGGTCCGCCGGCGAAGCCGGCGGCGCAGGCATGGGCATGTTGGCAAGCAGGTGCGGGCCGCGGATGGCGGAGACCTTGGCTAGCTCTGTCTCCAGCGGCGTGGCGGTGGCGGCGGCGGCGGCGCCGTCGGCGGGGTCCGAGCCGGATGAGTTGGAGCCGGCGGCGCCGCTGGGGGCCAGCGTGGCGCCATCGGTGTCCACCGTCAGCGGCAGGCTGGTGCCGTCGAGGCGGCTGGACTCGGCGGCGAGGCGCGAGGCGCGGCTCTCCTTGGCCAGGTTGCTCTTGCCGGCCGTGGCGCCGTGCGGCACGGAGCCGCCCTCGGAGCGGCCGCGCATCGAGTCGCCGCCCGCAGCCGAGCCGTGCGCCGAGTCGTCGGGTCCGTTGACCGTGGGCGGCACGGTGTAGAGGGAGAGGCGGGGCAGCGGCTCGCGGATCACCTGCAGCCGGCGGCGGCGCGGCGCAGGCGCAGGGGCGTGGGCGGCAGCGAGCACGTGGGCGGGTCACGAGCCATGAGCCAGGCACCACGACCTCAGCGAGCCCACTCGACCCAACCCGTCATTGCCAGCCGCGCCAGCATTAGGGGCAAGGGCGCGGCGCAGCGGCTGATAAGGCCGCAGGAGCCGCAGGGCCTGTGGCCGCACCCGCCGCTGGCCCCGAGTCGCCAGGCCCGGCGCTCCGCGCCCGTACGGCCTGGCAGCATCCCAGGCCGCGCCGCCCAGGGGCGCAATCCCACGAAACCCTGGCGCCTCCCCTGCCTCCTCCCCCGGTGCTCACCAGCACGACCAGCAGCACCAGCGCGGTGATGAGCGGCATGATGGCGCGGATCGCAAAGATGACCTCGCGCGTGGGCGATACGTCGGCCTGCGCACGGAGCGCGCGACACGTTAGCTCACGCGCTCGCTTCAGGCGGCACAACAGCCAACGCCACATGCCACATGGCTTGTGGCAAGGCCCACATGGCCACAGGCTGGACACGGCTGCCCTGGCCAGCGGCCGCGCTCGGGGCCTGCCGCCCGCGCTGAGGCGTTGCGGCGCTGGCTCGCAGCGGCTCGCGGCGGCTCGCGGCGGCTCGCGGCTGCTAAGGCCGCGCGGCGCACGCACCGGGCCGTTCGCGGCTGCGTCCTTGGAGTTGAGGATGATGTCCTCGGGGGTCTTGGTGGCGCTGATCATGCAGCCCATGATCTGGGGGCGGAGCGGTGGGGCCGGAGGGAGAGCAGGCGTGCTTGGTCACAGGCTGGTGGGGGTGGGATGTGGGTCGGGCCGTGCCTGATGTGGGTCGGGCCGTGCCTGATGTGGGTCGGGCCGTGCCTGATGTGGGTCGGGCTGGGCAGCCGCCGCGCCTGCTGGATGAGTCCTTCCTTGTGCCCTGGCGCCCGCCGAGAGCCGGGCCCCAGCGCAGCCATGCCGCCGGCCAGCCGGTAAGCATCGCCCTCATAGATCCGTGAGCCTGGCAGACCACCGCCGAGCCACGGCCGCGGCGTGTGCGGCGCGCGCCACTCCTATGCCGCCCCCGAGGGCTTGAGCCAGCGCACACTCCACACGCTATACACTTGAACACACACGCGCGCACCTCAACGGCCAGCACGGGGAACACGGACGCCAGCGTGACAACGCCAAAGCCCTCCAGTGTCTGGCCTGCGGCGTTTGCATTGTCGGAGCACAGCGGCAAAGACGATTTATGACGACCGGCTTCTTGCACCCGCCCGGAGTACGGCTACACAGACGACCCGGCTCAGACGGCCTGGCACAGGGCCACGGCGGCCTGCCGCGGCCCACCCCCCAGCCTAGCCGCGTGTCCATTCGCTCACGCGCTTCAGCCGTCCCAGAGGTTTGCTACCCAGGCGCCTACGCGGCATGCCTCGGGCCCTCCCCGCGCCCCGCACACAGCCCAGTCCCGTGTCCCGCCAGCCGCCCGCGCACCCGTGTTGGTGTCGACGGCGTTCTGCAGCGCCGCCTTGGCGAGTCGCTTCTGGCGCTGCGAGCCCATGACCCCGATGCCCATAGCCTAGGGGCGCAGTGGGCGGCAGCAGGCCGGGCGGGGGCGGGGCTGACTTGCGGCACCGGCTGAGGTGGCACGCACGCCAGCTGCAGGTACGAGCACCAGGCTGGCGAGCAGCAGCCCGTGTGGGGCATTGATGCGCTCAACATCGGCATCCTGGACGTGCCAAGCAGCAGAAACACGCGCCACTGCGCACCAGGAGGATGGGCACCGTCACGGGGCCTGGCGGCGGGGGCGAGGGAAAGGCACGCGAAGGCGGCGTCAGCAGGGCCGGCGCAGGCGTAGGCGGGGCAAGCACAGGCATGCGTGCTCCGCAGTCCCGCTGGTGCTTGGCGCGGTCGCCGCAGCGCAGCCAGCTACCCCCATGACCGCCCCGCGCCACCCGGCGCCCACCCGTGGTCACGGCTCCGCAGTCCCAGGCCAGGCCCAGCAGCGGCGCGAGGTCGGGGTTGCCCCACTGCATGTAGCAGGCGATGCCAATGGTGGGCACCAGCGCGATGTAGATGATGGGCTTAAGCGACCAGCTGCGGACGCGGGTGGGCGCACGGCAGCGGCGTCGGCGGCGGTGTGGGCGAGGGCGAGGGCGTCGGCATGGGCACTCGCATGTCCCGCTTGCAGCATGCCCGCAAAACGGACGCCGCAGGGCCCACTGGCAACCGATGAGGGTCCCTCCCGCAACAGGCAGGGAGCGTGCAGCAGCATGGGGGCTGGCGCCGGCGAGGCCCCATCGAGGCACCACCCACCCGCGCACGAATCGCAGCGTGCCCACCACCGCCGCCATGCCCACGCCCAGGCCGATGGAGAGGACCAGCATCTCGCGCTGGTCGTTAAGCGCGTAGTACAGGTACGGCGCCTGCGGAGCGCCGTTTTGGTACGAACAAGCCGCACGGTACGGCACGAGGAGGGCACGGGGTCAGCGCGCTGCCGGTGTCGCGCTGCCGGCGAGCCGTGCGTGCTGCAGGACAGCCATGCGGCTGCCCCTTCCTGCCCGGCGCACTGGCGCCACAGACGCGCGCGGCCCCCGCCTCAGCGCACGCCGGCGCCGCACCTTGGTCTTATCAACCAGCTTGGCCAGGGGGCTGAGCGAGGCGATGGCGGGCTCGGCGTAGGTGACCAGGATGCCCAGGCCGCCAGCCACAACGAGCACCACGGGCAGGGGGTACTGCGGAGGCAGGCAGACAGGCGCGTACGGCGGCGCTCGTCGGGCGGATACGCGGGGGCGGCTCGTCAGCCGCGTTTGAGGCGGGCGCGGCGCCGATGTCCGTGCGCGGGCCACCCGGGGCTGCAGCGCGAGCAGCGCCGCTGCGGCTTACTCCGCGGCCACCATTGATCGAGCGGAGCGCACACAAGTCCCTGTGCGCGTGGACTGCTTCACAACGCCGCCCACGGGCCCTGCGGAGCCCTTACGGACCCGCAAGCGCCTCACGTGGCGCCTGCAAGCAACGTACGCCGTGTCCAACAGCCGTGCGGAGGCCCTTTTGAACAATCGGGAGGCCCGTCGCACCTTCATGGGCAGCCTGCTGCCCACCATCTCTCCCAGGGGCATCACGCACACGCGGAGGCCCTGGCCAGCGGGCCAACAGCGGGCGGGCGGGCGGGCGGGCAGGGCGGCTGGGGTCGACGAGTGGTGCGCGTATCGCATGCACAGCCAGCCTAGCCTGCCTGGCAGCTGCAGGCGGTGCGCACAGCTGCCGCCCCGCCGTGCGCTCCATGCCTGCTGAGGCGGTCCCCTGCCGTCGCAGCCGCTAGCACGGCGCGACACCATGCTGACCCGGACCACACGCCGCCACCCCACCGACCCACCTCCATGAAGCATAGCAAGCCTGGAGAGAGCGCGACGTGGAGGGTGTGATGGAGGGACAGGGGTGAACGCGTCAAGGAGGGCGGTCAGGCAGGGGCCGGGGCCGCGGGGCCCCAGCATGTGGGCCTTGCGGCGGAGTGCGGCGCAACGCAGCACAGGCTGCTGGGGGCTATAAGGCCGTGAAAGAATTTGGGTGCGCCTTGCTCACCAAAGATTGCACACACGAGGCCGTAGGCCTGTGAGCCAGGGTTGGTGGTGGATT
This sequence comes from Chlamydomonas sphaeroides, assembly GCA_001662425.1. Classification (NCBI taxonomy): domain Eukaryota; kingdom Viridiplantae; phylum Chlorophyta; class Chlorophyceae; order Chlamydomonadales; family Chlamydomonadaceae; genus Chlamydomonas; species Chlamydomonas sphaeroides. Next base: position 61,921 of record BDDC01000426.1, read on the forward strand.
GCTGGAAGAACGCGCCTGCGCGCGTGAGAGAGGGCGGGGCGGCGACGTGAGCACGCGCGCAGCCACGTGCGCAGCCACGTGCGCTTGAGCACGCGGTCATGAAGACGCGAGCGTGAAGGCACGAGCGCGACGACGCGTGCACGCGTCCGAGCACGAGAAGGCGCGCAGGCCGGGTACACACCGATGACGAACACGAGCAGAAGACTGATGGGCAGCACGGCCCAGATTTGCTCCTTGAGCCTGAGGGGCGGGCCGCGCGCGGGGCGGGTGTGGGGGAGGCCCGGCAGGTGGGGCGCCCTTCAGGATAGGCAGCGGTCGCGCCCCGAGCATGTGCAGGTTCGCCGAGTGATGTTCGACACCCGCATGCGGTCGCCGGCAGCTCACTGGTCGATGAAGTGGAAGACTAGAAGCCTGTTCCGGTAGCCCATGCCCCGTCTCGCCAGGAAGCCGTCAACGCTGTCGTGAATCCGGTCCAGGCCATGGTCGTAAGCGCCACAGCAGCGCTTCACGCAGCCGGGCTGGGGCTGCTCCCCGGGTTCCGTCATCAGGGCTGTGGTTTGGGCGGAGCGGATGCGTGGGCGCGGGGGTCCGCGGCAGAGGCAAGGCCAGGAGGGATGGAGGCAGCTTCGTGTGCAATGAGCCCCAGGTGGCCAGGTGCGGCGGCGGAAGGGTGCGGTGGCGGCAAGGCGCGGCGGGGCGACGTAAACCAACTAGGGTGTTTAAGTTAGGGTTCGAATCCAAAGACGTAGCGATGAAAGTGAGCGGGAGATTTGCACGCGCTGCGTTCAGTAGCCCTTTACGACGATGCGTGTGACATCATCCATGGCAAGTTTCCAAAGGCGAAGCCCTAACCTTCCACGAGCACGCGGAGTTCATTCCTCAAGAGCAAAAGCCATCGTTACTGACCGCCGGGCTGCGACGGGGCTGCGTATTAAAATATTTGCACTAGTTTCGTAATATGCGAACACGTCAACACGAAGCGTTGACGCTATGAATCCTCGTGGCATCTAAGGCCGTTTGGGGTAGGGCGCCAAGTGCGTGTCCATGAAATGTGCAGCGACTCGCGCTGAGCTGGTCTTTCCTCTGCCGCACTGTCGGCAGCTAAATCAAACAACTCTGCAACTGCCGTCTCTCACCGCAGCTGCTGAAAGGACGATTAGCGGTGCTCTAACGACTTGCCGACCTCACCCCGCAGTGAGGTATCAGCACCTTCGTCCGTAAGGTTTGCCTGAGCCAGCGCTCCTCCGTCCTCGGTCCAGCGCAGAGCTCAAGGGCTTGCAAGGGCTTGGGTGGTGAGAATGCGCATGCCGAGGGTTTCCAGCGTTGAGCCGGAGTATGTGTTGCTAGCTCAGGCGTATGCAGTTACGATAAGTGATCGCGCAGCAACCGCTCAGTGAGATAGCTGTTGGTCCGTCGGACCAAACGTCGTCCGACGCGGCGAGTTCGTGGGACTCGGCTGCTGAACCTTTTGTGCAGCCCATTGAGTAGCACCTACCGTTTCAGCTGTGGATTTACATTAATGACAGCTATTTGGGCCTCGAAGTGTGCACTGTGACCCACGGGACAAAACCCCTGTGCCGCATAGTTCGGCCTCAGCGCTGTCACAAGCTGCCCTTCGACTCAGGCGCCTCCGCCTGGCCTTGCCACCTTGCATGCCGAGCGCAGCGTCTGGTCGGCCATTTGCTCACTTATGAAATCCCAGTCTGTCGGCGCGTCGGCCCTGTCAGGGGTTACCAGGGGGGATACCCCCCCTAGGGGATACCCCCTGGCTGCCTTCGTTCGCGTTTCTCCTTTTTTGCAGGAGGGGGGAACCCCTGTCCTTGGGCGCTATGTCCTTGTGCAGCTGGAATTGTGGAACAAACAAATCTCAGGCCATGCCTGTGTTGCAGTCACAGTACCGGTCTGTCACGCCATAGTGCGTGCTCGCCGGATTGTGTGCAGGGACTGTGGTTAGTGGGGGCTAGCCCCGG
>BDDC01000427.1:27444-38378 GCA_001662425.1 Chlamydomonas sphaeroides
GCCTCGCGCAAGTACTTGGTAATTAGCTCCTGGCGCATGGGTGTTACCCCCCGGCGGCGGCACATCGTGGCACGGCGCGCGGCGCTGGTGCGTGCTGGCCCTTTTACTGTAGAACCAGCGGAAGTCAGTGACAGGCCTTGGTGCGGCATCGCTTGTCGCAGCTAATCGGCGTAGGGCGCAGACGAAGTGAGGTGGGCTGGGTGTCGCAGCGGGCACGCACCAGGCAACCCAGCAGCGGATATGCGGGCCCCTCCCACAGGGGAACACGCCGCCCTAACTCCACCCGCAGCTCTGCTGCCCCCATCCCCAGCCCTTGACCGGCACCGCCGCCCCCCCAGCGGCGTGCACCATGCACTGGTGGTAGATGTTGAAGCAGCGGTGCAAACCCTACGGTGACATGTATCGCTCTTCGGAGGACTGTGTCTCCTTACCTCCCTGATGCTGCCCGGCCAGCGGTGCAGCGCCGCTTTAGACCCGGCCCTCATACCGGCCCTCATCCCTGCGGACCGACCCCGGGCCGCTTGTACCCTACGCACGCCTGTAACCCCTGTGGCCCACTCGCAAAGGCCCTCACTGTGCACTTGGCGTCTGCAAGGGCCTACACGCGCTGGGTGGCGCCCATCAGCAGTGGAGCCCTCTGGAGTCGCTCCAGATGCTGGCGGCTGGCGGCTGGCTGCGCAGCGGAAGCTGCTGAGAGTGGCAGGAATAGACCGGGCGGCCCGCGCCCCCGTGCCACGCGCCCCACTCACCAGCACCCTACGCCCTGGCGCCCCGTGCCCCGTACCCCGCACCCCGCACCCCCGTGTCCCCGCCCTGCACGCACCGCGCCTCCCCACGCCCCGCGCCTCCCCACGCCCCGCGCCTCCCCACGCCCCGCGCCTCCCCACGCCCCGTGCCCCGGTGCCCCGCGCCCTTCATCCCCTCGCCCCTCGCCCCGGCGCCCCAGGCCCCGCGCCCCCACGCGCCGCGCCCCGCGCCCCCGTGCCTCTGCGCCCCGCGCATTCGCGCCCGGTATTGGTCGGGGCCGCGCGCGGCGGTGGCACACACGGCGCGGGTATGACAGCAGCAGGTTAGACGCGGGGCCGGGCTCGTGCCCCCATCTCACCTCGCCCTTGAGCGCCTGTCCCGCTTCACACCTCATTGCGGCTGCAGATCGGCGGCATCGACAACGACCCACTCCGACGCCGTCACAATCACTCTGACAGTGTCGTACGGCATATTTGGTTGGCATCAGGCCGACAAGGCGCCAGCAGCTGCACAGGTTGCAGCAGCAGCAGCACAGGTTGTGACGGCGGCGACAAGCCTTTGACTTGGAGGCGTGCGAAGGCGCTGCCACGGGGCTTCATTCGCGTGCAGATCCTGCCACAGGTGCGCGGTCGGGGCAGCATGCGGCCATGCGGATCTGCCCGGTGTCGTCGCGGCGCCGCGGGCCCCGGCGGCCTGGCTCCGTGCATGTCGCAGCGCGGCGAACGCACCGGCGGGCTGCCGACGTTATGAGGGCCAAGGTATGGGGGCGCCAGGGTGCCGGCTCGCCTGTGGGCTCGCCTCGCGGGAGGGTGCCCATCCGCTCCCCGATCCCCGGGTCCCCACCCCGCTGCACGCAGGCCGCCGAGTGCACGACCGCCCCCGCAGCTCCGCGCGCCAAGCCCCTGGCAGCCCATGCCGCCGCCGCCGCCGCCGCGACGCCGCCGCCGCCACAGCTCGCTGCCGGCGTTCCACCGACCGCCGCCGCTGCCGCCCTTCGTTGAGGGCGCGCTGCCACAGGCCCTCGCCTTGGCCCCGCCCCTGGATGCGGCCGCGAGGCCAACGCAGCGACACGGCACCGACGGCCGCCGGCAGCCGCTGCGACCCGACTTGGACGCCGCCGGCTGCTCCACTCCGTCGTTCCAGGTCAAGTCCACATGCGGCAGCTCCCTGCCGGCGCCCACGTCCGTGCGCGCGCCGTTGGTTTGCGCGCGCCTACCCAACAGCAGCGCCGGCGGCAAGACGCCGGGACAGAGCCCGTCGCATGACCCACTCTCCAACTATGGTCATACAAACATATTGCCCGGTGCGCACAGGGACCACACAGCTAATGGCGCGGCTGTCGAGGCGCATGCAGAGTCGGAGCTTCAGGCTTCACGTCATAGTCGGCAGCGAATGTCCCCATACCCGGCCACGAGCGAGCGGCGATGATGCGGGCCCGCCCCAGTTTGGTGCTCACAAGAAGAGCGGCGTTGTCGCAACATGGGCTCCAGCCGGGGACGCCCCCCAAAGCGCCTGCGAGGGCCTGCCGCAGGCGCGCGAGGCCTTGGGATAGTGGCGAGGCCTCGGGCCTGTACGACAGCGGGCGCGTGGCCCCTCGCGGGCTGAAGGCCCCGAGTCTCGGCATCCGCGCCCATCTTCCCAGCTACGGCGTCAGAGCCTGGAGGCTTCGGCACACCACCTGGCAGCCAAGTCTGGCATATTATGTATTGGGGGCGCTTGGGCAGCACTTGTGGCGGCGACACCGCGAGGCCTCCGAAGCTGCCAAGCAGCGCCATAGAGGCGCCGGCGCCGGTATTGTGACGGCGGCAGCCCCGGCGCTGGAGTTTGGCAAGTTACGTACGCACAGAGAGGGCCGAGCCAGCGGCCCTGGAGCGCATTCGTCGAGAAAGATGGCGTAGCAGCTGGCAGCGTGAGCGAGGTGACCGCGGCAGGGTCGGCGGCGGCCGTAGCCCCGAGGTCGCCGACAGTTCCACCCCCTCGCTGCGCCACCAGCAATGTGGTTGCGGCGCCAGGTGAAACCCAGCGCCACAGGCGGCCGCAATGGAGCAAGCAGCGCTTCGCTGGCTCTGGGCCTTGCAGTGATGGCTGCGCGGCGGCCAGCCGCGGCTGGGTTTGCGGTAGATGCGACGGCCGCCGCCGTTCGGCTCTAACGAAAGTCACGGTGCCTGCCGCTGCGAAGTCCGTCCGGCTGCGTGCGGGCCAGAGCGAGCAACCATCACAGCGCCCCCCCCCCGGAACGCAGCTTGCAGAAGAGCACGGCGCATCGCGGCGGCGCGGCAGCGCCCCAGACACGCCTTCCGTGACTGAACGTCCGTCGACGCCAGGAGCCGGGGTGTTGGGCGGCTGCTGGCGGATGCTGCGGCGACGGCATGGCAGCCCTTGATTGCGAAGCGCCACAGCGTGGCGGAGCGCCAGGCGGAACAGGCTGCTGTCGGCGCTGCCGATGCCTAGATATGGATTGTGACGGCGCGACGACGCCGGTGACCCTGGCTGGTGGAGGCCACGGCGACTAGGCCGCGCGCTCTGCGGGACAGTGACAGAAGGCCCTGCGTGGCGGACGGCAGCAACACGGGCACGAACCGAAGAGCGACACGCTATTTTGGCTTCAGCGATGGCCGTTTTGTCAAGGGATAAATGGGTGGAGCGCGCTTCTGGGCCAGGTGGTGCGCATGGAGGCCTGGGCGCCGCCAGATCAAGTCTGCGTCGCCATGATCACCTGACCGTCATGGCGTTACTGCTGGCATCGCGGCGCACTAGCAAGAGACGGACTCGCGGGCAACACGGTACGCAGGGGGCCGGTCGTCTTGCACTCGGCCCACTTCCTGCCTGCCCGCCCAGCTGAAGTCCACCGACCTGGATCGGTTTAAGGCCACCTGGGCCATTGACGGCGTGCTGTGCTGGTGGTGGAGCCTGCTGAGGAGGGAAGTTACGTGCCTGTGCTGGAGCTACGGCTGTCGCTGCAGCACCCGGTGCCTGCGCCCCTGGAGGCGGCCTGAGGCCGCCTGGGGAGTGCATGCGAGGCGTGCTGAGTGCTGTGGAGCCTGGGGGAGAGGCCCCGCCAGACACGCCCGCCAGACACGCCAGACACGCCAGACACGCCAGACACGCCCGCCCTCCTGAATACAACGACACGTGTTGCAGACGAGTCGTAACCATTTCTAATTCTTTTTCTTCCCCGCCACGCCTGCGACCGCACACCGCAGGAGGAGCTTTGAACTGTTGCTAGGCCCTTCTGAGCGCAAACGCATGTCGTGTGCACGTTAGGGTTGATGTCGGGAGGCTGCCGTGTTGGGGGGATGGAGGAGGCAGTTTGGATCTGTTTGTTCCCGCTGTGCTCCGACGGTGGGGGATCTGAGGGCCCCATCGGTTTTTCGTTAGTGCCTTGCGCCGTTTGGCACTCTGACTCGGTTCCTGTTTCCTGCTTTCTTGTTTTCCTTGCTCGGTTTCCGTTTCTGTTTCCTTTTGTAATTTCTCTCTCTCTCTCACTCGGGTACCGGATACCGTGCTGCCTTCGCGAATCCTTTCTGTGTGCGCCGTCGCCGCCGTCCCGCATGCCCGACCCTGACGCTGGGCCGCCGCGGCCATGTTGCGCTGCCGACGTTGCCACTGGGTCGTGGGCCAGGCGTGCTTTGGGCCCCAAGGTGGCGGCGGCGCGGCAACAGGTTGGGATAGTGTGGGGGGCATTGATCCGCAGTGAGCCGCCCTCCGCGCGCACGAAGGTATCTGCTCCTGGCGCTGCGCGGTGTTTTATGAACGAAGAGGCGGTGGCCCGCGCCGGGGTCGGGCGGTAGCCATCGCGGCCGCCGCCGCAGCCATCGCGGCCGCCGCCGCAGCCGCGGCAAGCGCGGCCAGCCGAGCTCTGACGGTGGGGTCCGCCACCGCCGCCCCCACCTCAAGGCTGGGGTCGAGCGGCAGCGAGGGCGGCGGCCGCGGCAAGCGGCCGTGCTCAGCTGCAGCTGGCCGTGCCAAGCGGAAGCGTGTAGTTACGGCTGAGTTGGCAGTGAGGACGGGCCCTGCCTCCTGGCCGTGCATGGCTGGCTGGGCGGCGGCTGTTGAGCTAGCTAGCGGCCGTAGGCTTTAGTGAGCGCGAGGCCGGGTGGGGAAAGGCGCCATACGTTTCGCATTTTAGCGTGCCCCGGCCATCGATGTCCGGGTGAAGGGGCCAGAGGACGCGCCCCAGACGAGTGCTGGCACGTGTGGCGCTGGTCGAGAGGGTGATGGGGCGCCTGCGTTTCAACGCCTTCAACTGAACTAGCGCAACTTGGTGGGGGCGGCCGGCCGGCCTAGCCGAAGGACTGGGGAGGGTTGTGAGCGCCGGATCTGTGCCGCGCGTGCAGCCGCGCAGCCCGGCGTTTGCTGCATTAGGTTGATGACTGCGTTTCCGTTCCATTTGGAGTTTATTATAAGCTAGAACGAAGTCAAAGTAGGAATATCTGTAACCTGCGAAAACGTGAACTCATCGATATCTGGCAGGGGAGATCTCCCCTGATATCTGGAGTTGAAGGGGGCGCGGTGTTCGTCAGCTCGATTTGGCATAGGTCGGCTGGCGGCGGCGGCGTTGTGCAAGTGACGCGGGCGGTCGTGAAGGTGTAGGGGTGGGAGTCGCGCTGTGATGGGGGCGCCGGCCGCGGGAGGCCGACCCGCCGGTGCCCGAGTCACTTGGAGCGCTGCCTGCGCTGGCCCTTACCCACAGACCGCATTGCGCTTTTTGCTCGTTGCTAGCCGGTCTTGCTTGGTAGTACCGGTGTTGCGCTGTGCGGTGTGCATGTCAGCACGGTGTGGCAAGACTCGGCGCGGGCAACACAGGTGGTTGCAGGGGGGATCTGGGGGACCTAACCCCTGTACAACACATGGTACGTGACACAAGCCGGCGCACATCCCCAAGCACGGCAAATTGACCCTGCATGTACAGTTTGTGCGTGTGATTTAGGGCTAGGGTGCATGCAAAAGTTTAGGGCGGTCACTTGGTGCGCCCGCGGGGCCCCGGGGGGAAGGGCGGGGGACAAATGCTGCTTGCTTCCGTCGAAGCACGTTGCGGGTCGGGCGTATGACCATTGTCGCACTATCACGCTCTGAGTTGATTCATATCAAAGCAACCCCCGACCTCTCTAAGTAATTCAGCGTACGCGCCCGACTTGCTGTCGCCGACACACGAGACCGACCGAGACGAAGTCCACTCCTACCGAGCATATCTTATTCACTTCTTAACTCGACTTCACGTGAAGCGAGCGTTCCAGCTAGTCAACGGGAGACTAGGCGGTCCAGCGGAAGGGGCGCGGCCATGCACGCGCTGCAAGCCCTCAACAGGCCGCCACAAGGTCCTAGAGTACTGTTGTGAAAGGCTTCGTGCGTCTAAGCTCGCCGGCTTGTCTGACCGTGCCGGAGCCTGGTCAGCCTGCACAGCTCGGCAACCGGCCCGACACCCTGCTGCCGCACATGGCGCGTGACGACCGCTCCGAAGATGGAGCAAGCTCGCAGCGCAGCGGAGCGTCAGGTGGCACGTCTGGGAATGGCAGTGAAACCTCAAGCCAGCGTTCAGATAACAAGTTTTTGAAGCTACGCGAGAGGTAAAACTCTAGTCTGCCAGAATCCATTCCTTCGTGCTGGTGCAACTTGTAGGAATGCCCCTACCCCCGAGCCGTGACCAATTTGTCCGTCACGGCGACGACAGCTGCGGCAAACTCTTCCGTGCCTGGCTATGCTCTCCTCGTTTCCCCAGGGCGGCCGCGGAGGGCGAGGAGGGCGACCTGCTGGAACAGAAGCGCAGCGTCCAGGAGGGCATCTTCTCATGTGGGTCTTGGGACAGGGACAGGGCCGGGGCAGCAGCCCCCAGCGCAATGTGGGTCAAGGCGCCGTGATCGGCATTGCCAGGTCCCGCTGGGGGCACCAAGGCGACTCAGACGTGAGGGGACGCTGGGCAAAGTGCACAATCGGGTTGCTGCCTTTCTGGCCGCAGGCATGTACACGCTGGTGCGCCAGTCCGCGCTCAGCAGCTGGAAGTTCGCGGTGCTCAAGATGCTACTGGAGGGCCTGGTGAGCGGGGCAGGCTTTGCAAGGGAGCTGAAGCGGGTTAATATTCTGCTAAGCAAACCGTCTACCATTCCGCATGTTGCTCCACACGGCCGGCAGATGGGGTTCATTGTTGTCTTCAACCCGTCAGTGGAGGAATGGGTCATCAATACAAACAATCCGGGTGCGAAGACTGAGGCCCTTGCTGCTCGTGGGAGTGCGGCAGCTCTGGGCTGATGCCGCCTGAACCAGCCCGGGCTACTGTCCCGAGCGCTGCTTGGCTGGTGCGGCCCTCGCGTCATCGCTGAGCGTGTACATCTGTCCCTTGCGCCCCGCAGTCTGGCAGTTCGTCCGCTGGGTCGTGTGGCGCTCGCCCATCATGCGCCTGTATGGTTACACAACCTATGTGAGTCAGGCTGGCCGGGGCCCCAGTGTTAACCATTAGGCGGTATGGCTGGGCTACCATCCTGCGCCGGTTCCCTTGGTGCCTCGCACTGGCCGACCAACATAAGCTCCCCTGCCAGCTCCCGTTATGTCTCATGCTCGCCAACCCTCAGTGTCTCCGCCTGGTGTTGCCTTCTCCGCGACCCACATGAGCCGCCACCCCATGCCGCCGACTACTTCTATGCCAACCGCTTGCCGATCCACATAAGCCAGCATCGATCACCCTACCCGCTCTGCATGTCCCGCCCAGTTTGACCTGATGAGCGTCCCTGCCCGGTTGGTAATGTGTAGCACGCTCTCCGACCCACATGACCTCCTGCCCCCACACCCAGAACCCCTCCTTCCCTTACCCCTGTCCTTCCTGCCTGCTGCCCCCAGATCCTGGTTATGTATCTGATGGCCGCTGTGGTGCTGGTGTCGGTGCTGGGGCTGGTGGGTCTCACGCTGGCCATGCGGAGGCAGGAGCAGTCCAAGTGGCTGCGCACCGCGGCTGTGGTGCTGCACATCCTATACGACGGTACGGTAGGGAGTGGGGGCAGGCGGCGGGGTGTGAACACCTCAGCAGCTGGATACAACGGGATATTTCTCGTGTTGGGCAGTAACACGACCGCGCACACACCTATCCTCCCGACCTCAAATGAAGCGACCCGGCCCGTCCCTATTCTTGTTTCGCAGTGGTGTTCATGATGTTCTACGTCTCGTTCTTCGGTGGGTGCCGTGCTTGCACTGCGTGTTGTCATGTGGTGGAGATCAGGATCGGCAGCTCCACCCCGGCACGCACGGCAGCCTGCAGCCTGGCCAGCTGCCGCGTGCACCTGTCTAACCCACCTGCTGCCTGTGTCCCCGCCCAGACTACTTCGTCTTCATGGCGAATTGCCACTTTGGCGAGTCGCCGGTTCACCACATCTACTTTAAAGAAGTTTGTAAGTGCAGTGTGCAAGCGCGCCAGGGCCTGCACTTGGATGAGGGGCTGCAGAACAAGCACCTGGAGCACATGGCCATGCTGGCCCTGGATGCCCCTTGGTCGGGAAGCGGCGCTCAGCGTGGCTGCCACTCGTTGCTAACACCAACAACAAACCGCAAGTAACAAGAACAAGAATTGACCTGACGCTCACCTGCTGTGTGCATGATCCTCTCCATCCCACCCATCCCTCCCTCAGTGTGCCTCTCCATGCCCCACATCCTGCACATGTTCGTGGCGGGCATCACGGCGGTCGTGTTCTTCTGCATCACCGCGCTTATGGTGGTCGCCTCGTGCGACCTCAACCCCGTGTCCAAGGGCTACCTGGCCTCTCCCGCGGCCATCACACGGCTCAAGATCCTGTTCGCCAAGGCAGTGTACATCATTGTCGCGGACGACATGCAGGCCTGGCCCAAGCCGCAGGCCATCCTCATTGTGCTGTGCGTCAGCATGATTGCCTGGTGGAACTTCCGCTCGGTGAGCGCCAGGCAGCCCAAGGAGCTGACGTGCGCAGCAGGCTGTGCACAAGGCAAGGGGCAGGGCCGCCTCTGTACAGCAATGGCCCCGCGCACCTCGAATACGCCTGCGATGCGTCCATCCTCGCCGCCCCTGCCCGCAGCTGCCTTTCTACCGCTCTGCAATCAATGTGATCTGGTAAGACGTGCATGCGGTGTCTGGCTGCCATGCGTCGGCGGATGCCTGCCCTTGGCCGCGTGTGGCAGGGTCGGCGGGTTAGTTGGCAGGGTCGGCGCGCCTGCCTGAACAGTGCGTCACGCGCCCTTACCTGACCCGCACCATCCGTCCGGCCCCAGGTGCTCCATGTGGTGCGGCGTCCTGTACACCGCGCTCCTGCTGTGCACCCTGGTCTTCAGCAAGGACCAGTCCAAGGAACATCGGGAAGTTGTCACAATGGTGGGCAGGGGTGGGGTTCCGGCAGGTTGGGCTCTAGTTGCAAATAATGGGCAAACTGTTCCGCCACCATGCGCTGCCGCAAGGAATGCTGTGCCTAATGCTAATTGTTCGGTCCGTACCGCCGCTGCCGATGGTGGCCGTGCGTGTACGTGCCCATTCCCATCCATCCCTGGCGCCCACAGTATGTCCTGTACGGCATCTTCCCCGTCATCTTCGGGTCGCAGATCATCTGTGCCATCCACGCGTGGTGGGCTTTCAGGGACGCTAAGAAGTTCGTCGACCTGGACGCTGGATTCAAGGTCCAAAAGATTCACAAGTTTGACAGCGCCATGGAGGTTCGTACGCCACAGAGTGGTGGATCAGGCATGATTATAAGGATGTGGCTGGGGCCCAAGCATGTAACAGCTGCAGCGAAATGGGTCAGAGTTTGGGCTACGATGTGGTCCGCCGTGCGTAGGCACGCATGGGCGGGTACCTGAGCCGCCCTATGGTCCTTCGCCCCTTTGGCCCTTCCGCATGCACATGTAGGTTGAGCTGCTGTCTCGCGTGATGCGCAAATATGACATCGATGGCGCTGTGCTAGACGAGGCTGCGGCTTTAGGCGAGACCATCATCAAGGTGTGCTTGCTGTGTCAGGGGCGCTTGGGTGGCAGGGTCTTGTGTGTACCACCTAAAAATGATAACCACACATCCAGCAGGCTAAGCGGGCAGGCGCCCTTTCCCCACTGACACGCAGGCGGGCATACGCGTCTTCCCCAACAGCCCCACCCTCATGATCCTGTACGCCAACGTGAGCAAGGGCAGGGACTGGCGTCCAGGGGGGTTAACCAGCAAGCCGCAAGCTGAGCTCACCAGACACCAAGCTGCGGGTATTCACAGCAGCCCGCACGACCACCCAGCTGCTGCCCCAACGCTGCCCGCAGTTCCTTCTGGAGGTGCGGAAGGACGGCCCTGCGAGCCGCACGCAGCTGCAGCTGGCATCCAAGCACTCGCCGTCGCTCATTGAGCGGTACCAGGTGAGGAGGGCCTGTTGTTGCCAGGGCTCGAGCAGCACGCACCCTGCGCTCCGTTGTGGCAGAGAGTCATGTATGTAGGTGATAAGTAAGTGTCACCACCCCAACCGCGCCTTACTTGTGGGCTGTCCGCGTTTTTTTGGCCTTGCGAGCTGCGCACCCAGTTTTGCAAGTGATCACCGCCCTGTTTGTAAAGAGACATGCATGGCCCACCCGCCCGGCCCGGTCCTTGCGCCCACCCAGATCTTTTGCACGGGCGAGGCCTCCAAGCGCCTCAAGGACAGCCAGGACGGCGGCATGGACCTGCAGGCATACATCGAGTTCAGGAGGAACTTCAGGCACGTCCTGCTGCGTTTATTTGACTTGGACCGCCCAGCTGCTGTCAATGACGTCACACGGCCTGCAGGCCTGTGCATTGAGCGGTATCTTGCTTGCTTTGATATCAGGAGCCACTGCCTGGCACCAGAACTGCGGCCTCCTGGTCCCGTGCATCGGCCTTGCTTGATCTAGCACGTATTGCTTGGTACCCAGCTAGCACACAGAATAACATGAACGTATATACACACAATAGTAATACATACGCACAGGAACTCGAAACCCAGGATTAAGTGACCCTGTGTACCGATTCCTTGCGTCGGGCTCCAGATTGATCTCTCCGCCGCTCCCTGTGCCTCTTGCTGCTGTACCCGCAGGGCCATGCTGCGCGTGCACAAGGAGGTCCTGCTGCTGCAGTCGGAGCTGTGGACGTTGATGCTCCGGTCCACTGTCCGTGTGGCGGAGGCGGACAGGGCGCTTGATGCACTGGAGGATGCTACTGCACGTGCAAACCAGGTGTACAAGAGGTGCGC
>BDDC01000427.1:38388-63740 GCA_001662425.1 Chlamydomonas sphaeroides
GAAGCTGATGAAAGGCTAGATAGAGCGGTGAACTGCCGCAAGCCAGGCGCAGAAGCGAGCTGGGAAGCTTAAAGTTTGGTTCCGTGCGTGTGCGGAGCTGGAGGAGCCTGTCTCAGAGCCATGTGGTTGCTTGCCGACATCATCCCGGCTTCGTTCCCCGCCCCCAGGGTGCTCGAGCGCTACCCCACCAACGGCAAGCTGCTCCGCTGCTACGGCAAGTTCCTGGAGGACGTCAAGCACGACCCCATGGCAGCGGCTCGGGCCTACGCAGAGGCTAGCCGCAACGGCGGCGGCGATGCCATTATGAGCCTCGACCTCAGCGCGGTGCAGGTGGGTGCAGGCCACGAGATGCTCGCAATAATGTGATGCCGACTTCCGTCGTGGCAGAACAGCTGTAAGCCCGCTAGGCCCAAAAGCTGCAAAACGGTTTCTTGCATTGGTGGATGCATTATGCATGAATGCTCAGCGCAGCAGCTTCCACAGTGGCTGGTTTTCCTGGAACCAGCAGCAGTACATGCAATTGAGTGGAGCTCTCTTTGCTGCCTCCCACCCCTTCACTCTCCAACAACGTACCGTTGCACTCCCACGCACTCCCCAGGGTGCAACTGACAAGCCAGAGTTCCTGACGGGCATGTCCATGGAGGATGACGCTGTCATCGTCATCAATGCCGAAGGCATGATCATGATGGTGTCGAACGTAAGATGATTGTTGATATTGCAGTTACTTCTGTGTTGAACGCTATTATAACTCAAGGGCAGGTGTAAAAACGACAATTGCTGGCTTCCGGGGACTGTGTAAAGTACAGCCAGGATTCCCTTGGCGGGGGAGCATTCAATCAAGTGACGGGTGCGCCAGCTTATGTTGGATTTTGCACGCCAGCATAGCGCATCCAGGACCACAGCAGCCCCCGTACATATGCTATGCACTTGCACGGCGGGCTGTAAGATGGGCGGTGAGCAGGTTGGTGACATGGTGGCGCAGTGTGGTCGGCATGGGCGGCACACGGTGGTGTGGCATGTGCAGCGCTGCGCAGCGTGGTGATGTGCTGCGACGCTGCTGGGTCCCGGCCGGACTCATCAGTGCCGCCCCCAAGCAGTGGGGCTGCTTAAAACTAGATAGGCACATGCCAGCCGCTGCGTAGATTATTTCAATGGCTTGGGAAGAACCTGCGTGCAGCCCCTGCGGAAATATTAGCACTTGGCCAACAATTGGTTACAGGGGTGTGTAGATGTTGATGCCCCATCCTGTGCCGATTAAGTGTGTTGCTGCTGCGCCTTGGCTATCTATCCTGCTGGGAGTCGTGCATGCCTTGCCACCACGTGCCCCTTTGCACGCAGGCTGTCCAGAGCGTGTTTGGCTACCCCAAGGCTGAGCTAGAGGGCGCCAATGTGGCCATGTTGATGCCGCAGCCCTTCAGCCAGCGCCACGCGGGCTACCTGCAGCGCTACATGACCAGCGGCGAGCCCCACATCTTGGACAGTGTGCGGGAGGTGGTGGCGCTGCACAAGGTGAGGCAAATTACACTAGGCTGAGCGGGGTTGCCCTGACTCGTAGGGAGGCTTGAGCTGTTTTGGGTTGCAAAAGCCCTGATTTGGGTTGCGCTTGTGTCACTCTACAAGCTCCGCCATCCCACGTTGCCTTCCCAGGAGCGCTACGTGTTCCCCATGGCGCTCTGCGTCACCAGGATGTCGGGCACCGGCACGGACAGGTGCGGTCCGCGTCGCCACTAACTTCTGCTGCATCCGCCAGCTCTTTGCACGCAAAACACGTACATCTTCTAGAAGCTAGAGCGCAGCCAGGCTGGTGGTCCGCCTGCAGGCCTCACGTGCCCAACCCACCTGCCCATGCCGTGCCTCCATGCATGCTCAACCCTCCACAGTGTCTTCCTGGGTGTCGCAAGGCCCCTGCCAGTCAACCTCCTGCAGACACGCGCCTGGCTGGCACCCAACGGTGTTTTCCTGTGCGGCGACCAGCAGTTTGCGTCCATGTGCGGCATCAACGAGAGCGAGCTGGTGCGTAGCGTGCATGCGTTACACTGCATGCATCGAAGATAATGGGCCTGATTGGAAGCTCTGCAGCGCAGCAACAAACGAAATATCATGGCCATTTTATCTGATGGCGCCATGTTTCCTGGCTGCATGCCTGTCTCATCCTGGCTAGGTTGGCCGCCAGCTCGCTGCCATGGTCGACAACCCCGAGCTGGAGGTGGAGGCCCTGCTCGACCGCTGCCGTGACGCATCCGCGAGCGACCTGGCTGCTGGCTTGATCACGACCACAATGATGCTGAAGCACCGTTACCTGGACCCCGTGCCCGTGAACGTCACGATTGGCCTGGCGGGTGAGGCTGGGCAGGTTGCAGCTGTAAAGTCTAGCAGAAGCCACACACTTGGATGCAAGCTGCCCTCCGTAGTATGTGCCGCGGGGCCCAGTAGTACCAGTAGCCGCTGTTCCAAGCCGCAAGCCGCTGCACCACAGCTATCCATGGCCTTACGTACAGAAGCGCCAGTTGTGTTGGCTGTTGAGGTCGAATAATGTTACCGACACAGCACGCAGCAGGGAGTGAGTGGCGATGTACTGCTCAGGCCCTCGTACCCTGTCTGCCGGGCTTCTCTTGCCGCTCGCAGGCACTGACAGCCAGCGCATCGTCGTGCTAAACTGCATCCGCACAGACGGGCTCGACGGTAACATCATGGTGGTCGACACACACATGAAACTGCGCTTCGTGTCGGGCACCATGGCCACCCTCCTGGGCTACCCCATGCGCAAGCTCGCCACCATGCGCCTCGACCAGCTGCTGCCGCCACCCTATAACACCATGCACGCCAAGTGGCTCAAGGTGCGGCCAGCCTAGCAGTGCCATTGATGGGCCAGCTAGCTCGCTTGCTGTCGCTGACTACTACACGCACGCATGCCCGGCGGCGCATGCTAGCGAGTTACCCGTGATAGCCTATGGGCATGCATCAACCTGTGTGCCCCATCGCCACTTGCCCTTGCCCCTATCCCCCATCCAAGCAGGACACGCCATTGGTCGTGCCGCCAACTTCGTGCAGGGCCGGCAAGGTGGTCCACCTGCTCAACGAGAACGGCAGCACGGTGCCCGTGCGGCTCAAGATCAAGCAGGCGGCCGCCTCAATGACGGACTTGGCCATGAGCCTCTACGTCATCCAGGTCGGCTGCTGGGCCTGAGTTGTGTGGGAGCATTGGTGCGGACCAGCCTGAGCAGGAAATGTTGCAGGTCCACATAGAAGCCCCTCAGCTCAGCAACATCCCATGTGCCCGTCCCTGCCTGTAACTGCAGGTGGAGAAGGTTACACCCGAGGCTCTGCTTGACGAGAAGAGGCTCGTGATCATTGCCAACTTCAACGGCCGGGTGATGTCGGTAGGGGACCCCGACTCGAGCTTGTTCGACTTCCGTGCAGCGGACCTCCTTGGCACCAGCCTCTGCGACTCGGTCGACATTTTCGAGGACGTGAGTCGTACAGCTGTTGAGCTCATGTGTAGCCCGGAGGAGGCAGGGGAGCAGGATGCTGGGTGGGTCTGTAGCAGCGACTTGATTAACAAGCAGCAGGCGCATGACAAACACACCGTTCCCACAGTGGCGTCAGCGCAATGGCGAGAAACAGCTACAGCTGCTGGTGCTGGCCTTGCTGGATAAGGAGAAGGAGATGCCAGGTGGGCTAGCTATCCTAGCAAGGACATGCTTGCAAGCGACCTGCTGCCAGATTTGTTGCTTGCCTGGGGGCCCTGCCAGGAGTGCCATGCGTGCCAATCACTGTGCTTTCTTGATCGTACGTACAGGGACATCTTGGCGTGTGCGTGTCCATGCACCCTCCTTGGACTCAGCGCCACACCTCCCTGACATCTCTGGCCGAAAGCCAGCACATGCCAAGGGGGCCATCTCCAAGTCGGCGTGCCTGCAGGTGCGCGTACACCTGCAGCAGCTGTGCTCCATCCATTCTCTGGTGCCACTCGCTGCTACTAGTGCCGAGAGAGGTTCTGTAATCCCCGTCGCGTCCTGCCCACGGTGTCCACAGGCGGAGCTCATCGAAGCAGGCGATAACAAAGAAGAGGATGGTGAAGTTGGCAACGGCGCTGGCAAGGCCACCGAGCATGCAGAGGGCGCCTCATCCCTCGGCGACGGCACTCGCCTCCGCATCACGCTGTGGCGGCGCGACCTGCTGACTGGTGTGGTCGAGCTGGACGAGAACCTGGTCATCCGGAAGGCCAGTTACATGACGGGGCTCATCGTGGGCATGCCCGCCACTGCTATGAACAAGAAGCCACTGCGCAGGTGCGCATGTGTGTGGTTGCAGGAAATGAATGGAGGGTACATGGATTGCATTTTGGTAGGCCGGGCATGGTAGCATTCCGTATGTGTGGTCCATGGTACCAAGACAAGTTACATGGGCGTGAGCCACCCATGCATGCATGGCAAGCCTTACAGGTACTGTTGGGCTGACAACTATCTAGCCCCTAGCACGTGCCTGGCGATATGTGTACCAACCACAAACGAGGAGTCACACGTGCATGCATATGAGATGACCAACAATACGTTGCTGGCTCCTCGTCCTCGCTATCTCGCCCATAGGTTCCTCAACATTCCGGCTGACACAACGTGGAGCAAGCTGACGGCGGCCCACACCAAGAACCACAAGCGCAGTGCTCTCAAGGGTGCCCCTGACCGCGGCACCATCTCGCCGCCCATGCCTTTCATTGGGCCGCACCCCGACACTGGCACCATGCGCATCATTGTGCAGGGCGTGCAGGCACTGGCGCCCGGCGGCGTGACCAAGATCACTGCGACGCTGCACCCCGACACCACCTTTGCCGGGGCCCACGCTGACATCATGAAGGTGCTCCACCTTGACAACCTGGAGGGCGTTGCTAAAAGCACTGCAGTTCACGGCGAGGCGGACCACGACCCCGTGGACCATGCCCACGTGATGCTGGACCACGGCTCTGATGGGCCGGCTGGGCCAAGGTCGCCAGCAGGTGACGGAAAGCCGTGTGGTCTGGGAGATGATGATGTGGCGGCTGAGGAGGCTGGCAGCGATGGACTTGAAGACAAGAGCAGTGATGGCGATAAGGAGCCAGCAGGAGGCGTCGACCATGAGGCCGAGGACCAGGCCAAGCTGCACGGCACTGCAGGTGAGCGGCATGCACAGCTGCTGGAAGGTGGTCTGTGCGTGGGATTATTTTGCGAGGGCATAGTAGGGCGCTGCATTGCCATGCAAGCTGCCTTCACAACAACGAATTCTCTTGGGTAGGCATTTGCTTTTGATGGCACCTCATAGGGGTTCAATCACGTCACCAATTGCATTGTCCCTGCAATCCGTCTGCAGCAAACAAGTCGGACTTCGTGGCTCAGTGGGTGCGCACCCTAACTCACGGAGCTAGCCTCAACCACGGAGCAAGCGGCGCCCTGGAGGGCCGACCCGGCAGCAGCGCCGGTGCTGGAAACGGCCAGCCAGAGACCCCGCCAACAATTCTGGCAACCATCAAGAGCAGCGCACTCGCAGCCATCCCCGAGGACGGCGCGCCGCCGGAGGGCGGTAGTGCAGCACCTGGCGGCCTGCTGAGGGGTGCTGGCACTATGGCCCGTGGCATGTCGAGCATGCTGGCTGGCGAGCCTTGGGCACTGGGCAGCCGGCAGACGTCCCGGGCCATTGCTTCGCCAACGCTTGGCCAGGGGCGCGCCAGCCAGCTTGGCAACGGCCCTGCTGCTGCTAATGGGGATGACGGGGCTGACAAGTTCGAGAAGGCCAGCGAGAGCGGCGAGTCCAGCGCAGATGGCAGCCAGGCGGCCAGTGGCATCACGAGTAAGCTGGCTGACAGCTGCTTGTCTTAGCTAGAAAGTTCTATACTGGCCCCTGTCCCTGCTACTGGTCCCTGCTGAAGGCCACACAACAACGGATATGCTGGGCTTATTGGCATACAGCCGCTCACTAGAATAATAGAATAGAATAAGTCAAGGTACGTGGGCTCAACCCACTGTGATTTAATGAGGAGGTAGGGTGACAGGGGGTTGGAGCCCCCTACAGGCCCTGTCCCGCGCCACTAACTATGTTCATATTACCCTGGCGCTCGCTGCCCCAGGCGTCACGGATGGGCAGTCGACAACGGACCTGGTTATTGACACCCGGCGCGGCCGCCTGCTCAAGGCGCTGCAGAAGCTGCTGATGGGCCCACTGCTGACTGTGCCGCTGAACCGCCTGCGCCTGCACACCTACGCCATCCTGGTCATCATGCTTGTGACGCACATCATCACATACGTAATCATAACCGTTGAGATTAGCAACGAGCACAGGTATGCTCAACGTCCATGCTCGCTAGGCACACGTAGCACATGCCTGATAGCTAGGCTAATTTTTCTTGTATGCACATGACACAAGTAGTGTCTGCCCTTGCTGCCACACACGCATCTAAGCTGAACTTATCAAGTTTTTGTGCCCTCTCCTGATATCGATCTGTTACCTGCCCCCCTTTCCCCCAGCGACATCAACCTGGTCCACCGCCAGGCCCTGGCCATGGACCGATCGCAGCTCATCGCGGTGCGTGGATGGGGAGACCAGATGCCCAATCCAGGCCATGTTTTCCTGAGGGGCCATGCTTGCCTTGGTCGTTGGCATGGGCATGCGTCCACTCCACAGCTGCTTGCTATCTAGGGCGGGCTGCCTGAGCCCATGTGCTCATCACTCTGCTGCCCTCCCTCACACGCTGCCCGGTCATACATGGCTTTTTCCCGCTATTCCCGCCACTGCAGGTCCGCTGCATGATGGGAGCCTTCTGTGAGCGACCCAACGTGACGGCCAAGGTCTCCGTCTGCGCTAACAGGTGGGTTGCTTGTGTATGGCTGGCACCAGCCTACTATCCATTCCGACGCGTGCACATCACTTATTGCATTCTCCAAGTAGTGCCACCTTTGCCCTGTCTTCTCACCGCAGCCTTGATTTCACTGTGAATAAGCTTCAAGAAAACATCAACTTGATGGTAAAGAAAGATAGCTAGCTGCATGTGCATGGCCGGGGCTTAACTAGATGGTGGGTGCCAAGTGTGTGCATGGTGGCCAGTATGCAGCTTGTTCACTGCCCTTCACCCGTTTGCGTTGCACACACTGCACAGGAGTCGCACCACCAATTCGTGTACCTGGGCGAGAACAAGAAGACCACAGTCAAGCTGATGCCGGACGTGTTTGACGTGTGGACAAACAAGGCCATCACGTCGCAATTCTTTATGGATACCCACCCGCCTACCGTTGGAAGCTTCACAACCAGCGTCTGGGTGCTTGGCAATCTTTACATTGCCGCGGCCAGAGAGTCGCTCTACTGGCTGCCCACCATCAAAGAAAACTACAGGCAAGGGAAGGGGTACAAGGGGGAGGGCCGGGTCAATCATAAAAAAGGGGCTGGCTGCTTGGCCTGGTTTTCTTGGTCTGCTATCAAATCCCACCTACCTTCGCCGGTGTGTACCCCTCTGTACCCTCAGGCTGCACCGCTCGTACCAATTCATCATCAGCAACGGCATTGGCCCCTTGTTTGAGGGCTATGCCCGCAGCCTGGATCTGCTGGTCCAATCGGCCTGGAAGTCAGTAGATGAGCTCCGAATAAGTGAGTCAACCAGGCATGTGTTCAGGGATTTTGCTGTGGAGTTGGGTGGACCAGCAGGACAAGAAATACCAAGCCGTGTTTCACTTTCTGTGTCAACCTTCCCCGCCTCCAGCTCTCATTGTGCTGCTGGTGATAGAGGCCCTGGTCATCCAGCTGGCGTGTCTCATCTACGAGTGGGCTTTGGTGCAGCGCCTGGAGTCGGCCCGCC
This sequence comes from Chlamydomonas sphaeroides, assembly GCA_001662425.1. NCBI lineage: Eukaryota > Viridiplantae > Chlorophyta > Chlorophyceae > Chlamydomonadales > Chlamydomonadaceae > Chlamydomonas > Chlamydomonas sphaeroides. Next base: position 46,205 of record BDDC01000427.1, read on the forward strand.
TGACGGGCATCCTAGCTATGCTGGGACTGCCTGGGCCCATCCTCAGGCAGCTGTCAACCAAGGAGGCCAAGGTGATAAGCGGGCGGGGTTTGCCACAAGGATGTAAGGCACGGGATCTTGAGTCACCGCCTGATCCCTTTCTTGCTGCACCGTATTGCAGATCCTTGACGACAGTGACGATGATGATGATGATGCGGACAGCGACAATGAGGAGGAACGCCAAGCCAACAACCGCAAGTCAGGCGATGGCGCCAAGGAGGGAGGCAAGGCAGCGGCCAACGGTGACAAGCCAGCTATGGCTGCCAAGGGTGTGCGGCACGCAGACAGCGGAGATGCTGAGGGTGCTGCTGGAGGTGCAGCAGCAGGTGCTGGCAGCCGGAGAGAGCTGGCATCATCAAAGTCCAAGAAGTTACTTGCACTTGAGGGCCCCACAGACAGTCCAGCAGAGGACATCACACCTGCTGCTGGGGGCGCCGCAGCTGCTAATGCTGAAACGTCGCAGCCACAACTTACCAAGCAGGCCTCTACCGGCGGCGACACGTCTGACTCAGATGACAGCACTGGAGGAGGCGGGGAAGGCACTCACGGGGTGCAGGTTGCACAGGTGAGCCCAACACCTGAGCGTCGAGCTGCAGGCTTTGAACGCCTGCTTGCTTAGTACGCATGTGTGTGCTGAACCGATAGTGATGTACTTGTTGTGTGCAGGCCCGTAGCGGTGCCACCAGCAGCCGCAGCAAGGCCAACACCAAGACGCACACGCGTGGGCTGCGGATCAATGGCAAGGTGCTTGTGCCGTCCATCCACAGCGTCTTCAAGTTTGTGGTGAGCCTCAACACAGAGTCGTGCACAGGCAGGGCCCACATCCTAGATGGATCTGCCAGTTCCCTCACCCCGTAGGTGCCCTCAGCAGGCATATTGCCTGCTAGTGCATATCGTAAGCAGCACCTGACTGTATGTGCCACTCATTGTCCTCTTGCTTGCAGTTTCCTTTTGCACTGTGGAACATCGCGCTGCTGGTGATCTACGTTGTTTCCTTGTTTCAGGTGATATTGTAACTTCTACTCACTATTACCACAAGCTCTGATGAGCACTCCTTGCCATGCATGCAACCTAGCTTAGGCATATGTCCCGGCCGCATAAACATGCATGTGTCTTGGCTCTGCCCCTTCCCCTGCCTCTTTCCGTGTAGCTGCAAGGCATGCAGGGCCCTCTGGCGTCCCTCAACATGGCCAGCCACATCATCTACCGCTACACGCGCGTGCGGGCCATTGCCTTCGGCTTTGTATCCCAGGTGCGTGCGGCCCCATCCAAGAAGAGGCTGAATTGGAAATGTGGGACGCCCACGCACAGCCTCCTTGATCCTAGCTACCAGCAGCACCGACCTGCTGTGTGACTCGTGCGGCATGGATGATCGTTTGCACAGGACGACTCTGAGTCACGGGACCTCTGGCGCAAGATGCTCCAAACAGAGCTGCGGTACTTTGTCAGCGAGTGAGTCAGCCACAACATGGCTACATAATAATCTGTTGCTGCGTTGAGCAGTAGATATCTATATGGCAATAGCAATGTCATGGTACATCAGCACCAGTGTAGCTGGCTATGGCATGGATGGCCAATCAGTAGCGCTGTGTAGAGGTGGTGTAGGATTGTGTAAAATGTTCCCAAATCCTGACCTCATTGTGCCAGGTACAATGCCCTGATGTACGGCGGCACACCCATAACCCAGGTGGGCTCGCATTCTTTGCTTGGGTCACACAGGCAGCAGCTAGGGGCAAGCCAGTGACACCTGCCATGCTTCACATGTACCCATGCATTGACACATGTGCCCCGTGGGACCCATCCGCCTGCTGTATGTACACACAGGCCCAGTCTGTCTTCAAGCACGAGGTGCCTGCCAGCACGTTTGCGTCAGTCTCTTTTGCTGACGAGTTCTTCCGCAAGAAGCAGTGTTTCCGGTACCCAGAGCTGCAAGACGAATGCCACCAGCCCGGCACGACCTACTATGAGGTGGGCTGTTGGCTGCCTTGCCAAGGGCAGGCTACTGTTATAATATATCTATATCTATATATGTATATATAGATATAGATATAGATATATATTCATTCTTAATTTTAGGTATGCCTATGTGTCATATACTATAATATATTAGCTAATGCACTGTGATGCCTGCACCCATTCCTGTCTTTGCAACCAGGTCACGCACAACGGCCTGGACGTGATGGTCCGGCGCATGATTGACGAAATGACACTGCTGAGCATGGACGAGGAGCAAGATGTTGCTTACAACAGTACACGGTGAGAATTAAAAAGAATAGCAAGCAGCTGTGCACTCATCATCAGCCTGGTGGGTGGTGCACCACATACTTGTACTTGTGTGCGTGCCTAGCTAGCTAGTTACCAAGCACAATAATTTCCCAGGCAGTAAGTGCCTGAATGCCATGAACATGGCCAACATGATAGCATGTCATACCTCACATCCCTGCCTCTATTTATGCCAATTGCAGCTATGTGTACATGGCGTCTGTGGGCGGTCGCGACCTGTACGAGGGCATGCAGCAGGCGGCGCAGCTCTTTGTGGACTACTCAATTGGCAGATATCAGCAGGTGGCCAACCTGCACACCATCCTGCTGGTGGTCACCATTATCCTAATGGCAGCCTTCGTGGTGATCATCCTGTGGCCGCACCTGGCTCGCCTCACCAACGATGCGGCACGGCAGAGTGCGCTGCTGAGCCACGTGCCACCCGAGATGGACGTGAGAAGCCACGTCAGGACCGTGTGCAAGAGGTCGATGCAAAGCAGTCGCAACCGCAGGGCCAAGATGGCTGCCAGTGGGGACGGTGTGGGTGCAACACAGGTTCTTGCGGGAGCATCCACAGCATAGTGCAGCAATACCCGTCATGGGTAGACGCCTGCTAAGAGCAAAATGCGCCTGCCTTACCCGTTGGAATCATTTAGATATTGGTGGACAGACCGGCAAGCACACATGGAGGGTCAGGTTTGTTGCTTGGCCAGGCATTCAGCCAGTAGCTCGGTGCACAAGCATGATGCTGCGGTGACGACCATGTGTTGCCAGCAGCCTGTCAAGGGCGCCGGCGTATTGGGCTTGAGTGCACGTTCATTGGAAGGAAACTAGATTGTGGAACACATACATGACTGCGCGCCCCGTCGGCTCAGGCAGGTCGCGAGTGGTACGTGCAAGGCCCCAGGCACCTACAGCCATAGCTCGTTGTATGCACTTTATTCCCAGGGGTTGATAGCAGGCCATAGTCTTGTTTCGATGGAAGAGCCTGCTGTCGCACACATTGCCAGTAAGCCACTTGTGTTGTGCTGAGGGCTGTACGGCGAATAAGGCAATGGTGGTCATGTGCACGTACTTGATGTCCAGAGGTAGGTGCTACATGTACCTGCCACCTGGATTCATGTTTCCAGTGCACAGAGTTGGACTTTCTAATGGCATTGGCTGCGAAGTGTAGGTGGACAAGGTTTCCTAGGTGCAAGCCCTGCTGTAAAGCAGGATTCACTTGCTACACTTGCTGGAAAGCCCCTCTGAATAGACGGAGCTGCATAATTGTCATTACAGCATTCCGTTCTACAACAAGACATGCGTTAACCAGAATGCGGGGATGCTACATATGTTGGCAACCTGTAATAAACGCACTCGCCATGTTATAACAGACCCGCCCACTGCATTAATCGTTTTGTGGAGGTGACCAAGATAGCAACCATGATCGTAAGAGGCTCTGGACAGTCAGCTGCAACCAACCGTTTCCTTCTGCATCCGTACATGCCCGAGGATGCCGCCTGAGTTCATGCAGTGACCAAGGAGGCCACTTGGACGTAGGAGTGCAGCAAGGTACGGGTCGTGGGGTGTGTCGGTGCAAGACACAGTGTACAGGCGAGGGTTTACAGGGTTAGGGGTGCGCAGGACACTGCTGGGCACAGGGCGCAGGGCATGGTGTGCATGCAGCAGGAACCAGGAACGACATGGAGGCTGGGGCATGCTGGGCGTGGTGCACAGGGCGCGGGGTGTGTGTGGGGTGCGAAGCACATGGAGGTGGGGCGCGGAGGGCACAGCAGGACGCAGGGTGCAGGGCATGGATACAAGGTGAGGGGTGCGGGGTGAGGGGGCCGCGGCGTGGGGTGTGCGAGTGAGCGAGCGCATACGTGGTGCAAGAGGTGGGGTGTGAAGTGTAGGCGTGCACTGGGCAGCGTGCATGGAGCGCGGGGCGCATTGGGCGCTGGGCAAGGGGCGGCCAGAGGGCCCGTTAGTTGTGTGGCGTGCATCGGCGGAGCGAGGTGCGGGGTGCCGCAGGGTGCGGTGGTGAGGCACACACAGGACATGACATGACATGATGCAGCGTGCCAGGGGTGGGGCGCGCGGGGTGCAATGTGCAGTCCGCACGGAACATGGGGTGCGGGGCCTGGGATGGCAGGTACAGAGAGCGGGGCGTGGGGTACAGAGAGCGGGCGTGGGGTACAGAGAGCGGGGCACACAGAGTGCACGGCAAGGCTGGCGCGGGGTGTGCAAAGAGCAGGGCGCGGGGTGCACAAGGCACAGGCGCACCTGCCATGGGCTCAGGTGGCATGGGGCGGAGGTGCACTGCTCAAGGGTGCACACGGCCAGGCGCCAGGGGGCACGCGCAGGGTGTGGTGTGCGGGGTGCAAGGCATCTGCCCGCCTGCCCCTCCGGGCTCGGGGCTCGGGGCTCGGGGCCCGGGGCTTGGCGCCTGGGGCTCACCGGTGGGGGGCGGGGGGTCGGTCTCCAGGGGCTCGGGGCCGTGACTCGGGGGTGCCGTGGGCGGTCGGCTTTTCGGGCGCAGCGTGCAGGGCGAAGCCAACGGAAAGCATTTAACACGCTGTCGGCGGCCATACATGGCACAATGGCTGATACTCGCTACTTTCTATGATTTGGCGGATGGTATGTCGTCTACTCCAGTTCTACTAGCAGCATCAATCTCTGGCCTGATGATAGCAGCTAAGAACAATAATGCACATGTACGCTTAGCTGAACAAACTAAAGCACGCAGCCTTACTTCCCCGCCCAGCGTGCAGGGGCCCACTTTACCGTGGGAGCCAACGCTCAGGGACGTCGCTCGCCCTAGGTTGGCTCTGCTGGTTGCCAAGTTGGAGTATGTGCCAGTGTTAGGTAGAACAAAAGTGTGTTCAACTTTTAGGGCCGAAATAGAGTACCACCCCACAATCGGTATGCCTTGGGTTGGTGACGCGCTGGTCGTGCGTAGGAAGAAAGTCGGTAGGGATGCGTTTAGATGCACCCGTGCGGGAAGCAAAGCCCAGCGCCGCCTTGAAAGAACCCGAGGCCCGCCCGTCCAGCCCGCGCACCATGTGTGTGGCAACCTTGCATGTCGCATGCATGGGCTGGCAGAGGCAGGAGGCGTCCTGGGCATAGGCCCGGCAGATTAATTCATTGATGTTTGTCGGCCGCTGTGGCCCAGCCTCTGCACGCACGTGGCTTCCGGCACACTCGCTCAATACACAACCTCGCTACATATATACCTAGCTGATACGTCACCCGTGCCACGCTTACGGCTCGCCTAGCTAGACAGCACGTGTAGAGCAGGTGCTCCGCATCTAGCTAGGGAGCAGGTCCACAGGACAAAGCGAGCGCCCCACACCCCGCCCGCGCGCTGACACGAAAACGACGACTGCGCACACCCCTACCCATCCTAACGTATAACCCGACCGCACAGCCCAGGACAGGTGCCCCTGGGCTGGCATACGCAGCTGCATAGGCGACTGGCGCAAGCATAGCAGCACACAATCGTTGAAAGCACCACGCCAGCCGCGCTGTCCACTGTTGCGCAGGAGCAGCGTCCAAGCATGGGGTTGCGTGCTCTCATGGGGACGACGCTAATAGCTAGACAATGTATGCATTGCGGTTGGTCGCGCTCGCTGCAGCCGGGCGTCTGCTCGCTGCAGGTAAATGAAGCAATCGGCCTGGCCCACTGTCTGCCCATACGACAACTGTACCAGCTGCAACAGCAGCTGCAGTGGCCAGTCGTGCAGTATGAGGCTGTGCCTGCCACAGCGCCCTGGCCGGATCGCAGAACAGCTCGCACCACCTCACCTGGCTGCATCTGCGCCGGCTGCCGAACACGCGGCAGCACCCGCCGCAGTGCGCCTCCGTCACCAACCATGCGCACCTCATCCCGAGCAACGCCGCAAGCCGCACCCAGCCCGGCGCCACAACCAGGTCCGGTCCATGCGTCAGCGCCATGCAAACAGCCGCGGTGCGGCGCGGACGGGTCCGTGTGTGCTGCAACCGTCCACGACCCGCACGCGGCGCAGCTCAACCATGCGAATGTACGGTACGCCGCTGCGTTAGCCGAAGCAACTCTGCGCCCGCGCATGGAGCCAGCCAGACCCGCACACCCCGTGCCCGTACCCAGCACATCCGCCGCCGACCCGCCATGTTCCCCTGCTTGACCCTCATCGGATCGGACCAACCGGTCTCGTCCGGTGTACAGGACGAGCCATCACTACCGACGTGAAGCGCCACCACACCCGTCCACCCAGCCCCACCGCCAACGCGCCCCTGCCCTGCAAGTCGCAGGGCCGCTGGTTGCCTCGCAACACGCCGTCCGCAACACGCCGTCCGAAACGCGCCATCCAAAACACACACACCGACCCCAAGCCGTACCGTACGCTTGCATAACACAGCACTTCAGCAAGTCACATCGCGCGCCGGATCTTCCGGCCTTGCCGATCCACATTAGTCGTTGCGATTTGGTATGGGCATGGTTGCTTGTCTGCGGAGCGCGGCAGCCGGCGCTGCCCCTCACGCCTGTGCGCGCCTCAGCGCCATCAGTTTCCTTTCTTCTTGCCGCCACACAGGCTCTTGAGGCAGCGCTTGAAGCGCATCAGGTCCCGGTCGCACTCCCACAGCTCCGCCAGCGCCGCCGTCAGCGCCTCGGCCTTCAGGCGGGTCCAGGGCAGAGGCCAGGGCACGCCTCCAGCCCCACCGCCCATGCCGCCGATCGGGTACCCGGCCAGTGCAGCCCCCGCAGGCGGTGGCGCCAGCGTCGACAAGTCCACGGCCGCCGCGCGCAGCCAGGCCCGGAACCGCGCATCGCCCATGGCCCGCCAGCTGCCGTGCAGGCAGCTGCTGAGCGGCAGCATCAGGTCCGGCGGCATGCCGCCCGACGCCGCCACCATGATGGACAGCACAAGCACCGACCCCAGGCTCGCCACGAGCGACTGCGGCGCCGCCTGGGCCGCCGCCGCCGCCTGGGCCGCCGCCTGCGCCTGCGCCACGGCCGCCGCGGCGCCGCCGGGCGGCATCAGCAGCTGCTGCAGCTGCGGAAGCAGGTGGGGCTGCGAGAGCGCGGCAGCCAGCGTAGCTGGGTGCATACCCAGCGCCTGCGCCTGAGCGACCAGCATCTGCGCCTGCGCCTGGGCTTGGGCTTGGACTTGGGCATGCGCTTGCGCTTGCGCCTGAGCCTGCGCCTGATCCTGGGCCCGCGCCTCGGCAGCGCCGGCGCCTGCGTTGCCGGCGCCCGGGCCTGCCAGCAGCGGCAGCACGAGGCCCGACAGCGTCGGCGGCGCGCAGAGGCAGGGCGCGTCCAGGTTAGCGCCGATAGCGGCATACGCCGCCTCCAGCCCGGGCGAGCGGCGGCAGCGCGCGGCCAGCGCCCCCAGGCCGCCCTGCAGCGGCGCGCCCGAGACGAGGCGGCCGGCGGCGGCAGAGGCCGAGGCAGCTCCGCCGGGCCGCGCGCTGTGCGCTGCGGTTTGTCCTGACGCCAGGAGCATGGTGGCCGTGGGCACGGCGCCGCTGGGCTGCGAGGCGAAGGCCGAGCAGCCGAGCAGCAGCTGCGTCCAGTCCAGCGTGAGGCGGCAGGCCTCGGGCTCCGAGCAATGCATGCAGGCGGCGGTGGCGGCCACAACCACCTCGAGCAGCTCCCTGCGGTGGCGGCAGGGGGCGGGTCAGGGTGCGGCAGGAGGCGATCTTGCGGGTTGCGGGCCGAGGGTGCGCCGGGAGGGCGAGGAGGGGTCGAGGCGAGGCCCACGCGGGGTGCAACGTCAGGGCGGTTGGAGAGTGACAGCTGGCGGGGCTGGCAGCATGCGTCGTCGCAACACTACTTCTAGCCACCAGCGGCCGACGAGGCGCCCAGCGCACCTATTGCTCGCCAGCGCCTGTGGCGCCTGCAGCAGCAGGGACTGCAGCACCGGCAGCGCCGCGATCACGCGGTCGGGCTCCACGCCGCCCGGGTGCCGCCCAGCGCCAGGCGGCCGCCGCAGCAGCGGACCGCACGCGCGCCTCACGACGCCGCACGCGGCTCGCACCGCCTCCTCCGCCACCGCCGCGCCCGGCTGCTGCCCCTGCTGCGAGTGCGCAAGCAGGTCGCCGCACACCGGCAGCGCGCTCTGCAGCAGCTGCAGCACGCACAGCGGCGGCCCGGGCCGGCTCTGCGCCGCCACCAACGCCGCCGCCGACTGCTGCTGGGCCGCAGCGGCGGCGGCCACGGCTTGCGACGACCGGGCGGGCGCCCCCGCCGACGGCAGCGCGCCTGGCTCCGGCCAGTCGAGGTTCGGCGGCCACTCCTGTCGCTTCAGCTGCTCCTCGCTCGGCAGGACCGGGCCGCAGCCCTCGGACGCAGCCAGCAGCCGCACCGTGCAGCCGAGCAGCTCGCCGGCGGCGGGCACCGCCGCCGGCGCGCCGGCCGCGGACGCGACGAGCAGCGACGCCTGCAGCAGGGAGCACGCGGCCGGCAGCAGGTGCGCGCCCTCCACGGTGCACAGCAGCAGCGCCGGCGGGCCGCCGCCGGCACCGCCCGCCGGGCCGGCACCATCGGCCGCCGCGTCCTGCGCCGGCAGCTCCAGGCAGGCTCCGAGGTGGGTCCACACGGCCCCGACAGCCTGCGTCACCAGGGGCAGCACGCACGCGGCGGCGGCCGCGACCGCAGGGTCCGTGCCGCTGGTCCCGTCGCCGCGGCCGCCGCGGCCGGGGCCGCACCCGCCCGAGCCCGCGAACTCGAGCGCGTGCGGCACATACAGCAACAGGCCCGCCAGCCCGCCAAGCCGCTGCGCGGTCAGAGCTGCGGCAGCAGAGGAGGGCCAAGGGAGCAGAAGGACGCGTCAGCCTCAGGGAGGCGCGAGCGACGAGCGGCGGGTGCCACGGCTACGCTGTGCGCTGGTGCGAGCAGCTGGCGCCGCGGATCGAGCGCACCGCTCACCGGTTGCGCTGCCCAGCTGTTGGAGCTCCGAGGGGCAGCCCGACTGACGCAGCGGCGCGCGGTGCGCTGCGACCGACGCCAGCGGCTCAGCTGTGCCGGGCGCCGAGGCGCCCGTCTGCCGCCGCTGCGCCGCACGCCACGCCTGCAACTGCGCCTGCAGCGCACCCGAAGCCGACGCCGCCGAGGCCGACGCCGCCAGCTGCTGCAGCTCCGAGGCAGCGGCCACCACGCGAGGCGCGAGCAGCTGCTGCAGGAGCTGCTGCTGCGGGTTGAGGCCGCCGGCGTCGGCGCCGCCGTCCGGCTGCTGGGGCTGCGGCGGCTGCGGCGGCTGCGCGGGCGCGCTGCAGGCTAGCCGCACCAGCGCAGCCACAAGCAGCTCCCGGGACGTCATGTCCACGCCGGGCGCTGCGGGCGGGCAAGGAAGCAACGGGGAGTTAGACCTGACGCAGCGGACACCAGCGCCCGTTGCCCTGCCGCAGCGCGGCGACGAGGGGAACACCCGCGCCCGCCCCTCTGCACACCGCCTCAGGCCCCGCGGCCGCTCCCCTCACTCTCCGCACTGCAGCCCTGCCCCTCTGTTTCCCCCCGCCCGCACCTGGCTTGTGCCTCAGCGGCACCTGTGGCTCCGGCAGCAGCGACCGCAGCCCCGCCAGCCAGCCCAGATAGCGGCCCAGCAGCAGCCCCGCGCAGCCCGGGTGGCTGCACAGCCGGTTGAGCGCCGTGGCGGCGTTGCGAGCCAGCTTCTCGTCGGGCGAGGCCAGCGCGCAGCGCACCGCGTCCAGTGGGCGAGCCAGCTCGGCGGGGTGGCTAGCAAACCAGGGCGCCATGCCGCCTGCGAGCGCGGGGGCGGTGGCCGGTGGGTTTGCGGGTCGGGCGGGCGGTGGCAGCGGGGTGGACACAGGCCAGGAGGGCATGCCGCCCGCGGTGTGCGGCGGTGGGTTGGGTTGGGTTGGGAGGGCGGGTGCGTGCGCGCGGGTTGTTGGGGGCGGTGGGTGGGAAGGGTGAGCGAGGTTGGGCGTGGGGCGGGGCCAAGCGCGCAGTCCTTACCTATGAGCGTGAGCGCTGTGCCCGCCAGCTTGAGAGAGCCTGCGGGGTGCGCGACGGCTGCAGAGGCGGCGGCCAGGATGGAGGCCACGTGGCCGTTGGCCAGGGGCGGCGCGCTGGATGACGCCCCCGGGCCGGACGCGGACGCGGGCGAGGGCGAGGGCGACGGCGGCGCCGAGGCCGAGGCCGATGCGGTGTGCAGCCCGGGCGAGGCAGGGGCGGAGCTGTCCGAGGCACCGGAAGAGGTCGACAGCCTGCGGGGAGAGGGCAGCAGCCCGGGTTGAGAGGGCTGCCGTGTAGGCTGCGGTGCACACCCTGGGGCGTGCTCCCTGCGGGCGGAGCGCGGCCCGCAGCAGCACGGGGTGGGCAGCAGGCCACGTAGACCCACCGCGTGAAGCCCCCGCTGCCGTTGCCGTTGCCGGCCCCGGTGCCTGCGCCGGTGCCGGCGCCGGCGCCGGCGCCGCTCCCCGGCCGCAGCGGCGCGGCCGCGCCGCCGCCTGCCGCCGCTGCCGCCTTGCCGACAGCGCCGCCACCGCTGCAGAGCGCCACGTTGGCCGCATACAGCGAGCTCTCCAGCCGCGTCCACGCGCAGCTCAAGCGGCCCTGCTGGCCCTGCTGGCCCTGCTGCTGCTGCTGCTGCCCTGCGTCCAGCTGCGCTGCGTGCTCGGTGATGAGTCGCTCCAGGAAGGCCGCCACGTGGCCGATGCCCACCAGCTCCACCAGGTCGCGCATGGTGGCGCCCAGCTCGCGGCGGACCTGCGGCGAGACGAGCGTGGGACAGAGGCAGGCACGCAGTTGGTTCTTGATTGCCGGGTTGGGCGGGCCCCAGGGTACCTGGCTCGGCGTGTGGACGCTGGGCTGCCCTTGCTCGCGGTCCGTCAGGCTGCCCCGGGGACGCACCATGCGCACTTCCTCCGGCAGGTCGCGCGCGTCGGCCGTCGCTGCCGCCGCGGCGCCGGGCCCCAGCGCGGCCCTCGACACCAGCCCAGCCAGCAGCTGCGCCAGCAGCGGCAGGTGGCCCGCAAGTGCTGCCGCCGCAGACTGCTGCGATTGCTGCTGCTGCTGCTGCTGCTGTTGGTATGGCAGCGGCGGCCGGCCGGCCGGCTGTATGTGCAGCACCTGCGGGCAAGGGCGGCGGCCGCAGGGCACGGGGGGAGGCGGGACGTCACGCAAGGGCGCGTGCTGGCGGTAGAGAACCGACGGGCGTAGGTGCGGGTACCACTGCCGCAACGCCCCGTGCTCGAGAGCCCCAGCCCCGGAGCGCACCCGAGGCCGCCCCGGCTGCAGCGAGGGCCCTTGCGGGTGGTACTGCTGCTGGTGCTGCTGGTAGTGCGGCGACTGGTGCTGCTGGTGCTGTTGGTGAAGGTGCGGCATGCATGAAGCCATGAGTTGCGCCAGGTAGGTGTCCTGCCAGAACGACACGCAGCTGAGCGCGACCTGCGGCGGCGGCGGCGGCGGCAGGGCGCAAGGCGACAAGGGCGCATGTCAGCGGCGGCAGGTGCAGACACCGCCGGCTACTGGCAACAGCCCAGCCCGTCTTGCGAGCTGCTGCTGCCCCTGCTGGCTGCGCGACGCCCACGCGAAAGCCCTGGGCAGAGCCCCCGAGCGCCAACCAGCAGGCCGCAACCCTAGCGCCAGCCCTGCGCCAAGTCGCCGAGGCCCCCAAGCACACACGCCGCGTGCGGGGTGGAATACTGTTGCGACCCCAAACGTAAACACACGCACGTCGGGGTTGGTGTGGCCTAACAGTGCCATGAGGTGTGGCCACAGGCCGTTGAAGCGAGCCTGCGCCAGCCCGTCGCCCGCCAGCGCCGCCGGCAGCACGGCCGACGCCGCCGCGCACAGCACCGAGCACAGCGCCTGCAGCACCGAGCCGTCGCTCCAGGTCTGCCAGAAGGCCGCGGCGTCGGGCTGTGGCTGCCCAGGCGGCGACGCGCCCGGCGCCTGCTGCACCGGCGCCAGGCCGCCCTGCTGCTGGTTGGACACGGCTGCGGCGGTTTGCAGCAGCAGCTGCAGTCCTTCAAAGAGGCGGTGCGTCAGCATGGCGTTTGCGAGCCGCCGCTCCGGGGCAACGAAGCCGCCACCGCCGGCGGCGGCGCTCGAGTTGGCGCCAGCCGGCGTCGCGGGCATCGAGTGCCGCCCCAACGGCAGCCGCCCTGAGGGCCCGCTCGCCGACCCCCCGCCGCGCTGCGGGCCGGCGCCGGCGTTGGCATGGAACCCTCCCGCGCCAGAGCCGGCCCGGCCCCTTCGCCCGCCCGCGTTGTGATAGGCCGGCGCGCGCCTGAAGCCGCCGCTGCCTGGCCCCGAGGGCCGGTGTCCGCCCAGGCCGTGCCCTGTGCCGCCCATGCTCACGTCCGCCGAGTTCTGCAGGGTAGGCCGGCAGGGGTCTCAACACGACACAACCAGCGGTCAGGCCCTGCGGCGCCACTGCAAGCAGGGCGCATGTACGGACTCGCCGGCTGCTTCTTGGAGCCCTGCCAACCCCAACGAGGAGCTTTCCGGCCATGCCGAGCCACATCCCCGTCCTCCCCAGCTTGCCTGCAGCGAGTGGAAGATCGCGAAGCTGCCAGAGCTGGAAGAGTCGCTGCCGTACTCGCCGCTGTCGTCAGCGCCCTCGCGCTGCCCCGGGTGGCGCGGCGAGGCCGCCGCCAGCAGGCCACACAGACACTCGGACGCGAGCGGGGCGGTGTCGGGCGCCAGGAGCGCCTCGAAGAGCGCGTTGATTAGCTGCGGGAAAGGCGGCGGCCGCAGTCAGGGTGGCGCTTGACCGACGGTCGTCAGCAGCACGACCGGGCCGCCCGCGGGCAACAGGTAGCAGTGTCTAGCTGCGCCTCGGGCCTCTCTGGTACCGCGCCCATACGGCCGCCCCAGGCGCCTTGCCCAACCGCACCTGCACCTCGTGCTCCAGTCCCCGCGGCAAGGCCTTGAGCTGGTCCGCCCACGCGTGCAGCACCTGCAGCCCCGCGCGCCGCAGCGCCGACTGCGACGACGGCGGCGCCACAGCCACGCCATGGCCGTCGGCCATGGCCGCAGCCACGGCGACCGCAGCCAGCCCACGGCCGAGCTGCGGCGCGCCGTGCTGGCCGCTGCCGGCGATGGCGGCGCGCAGCAGCGGCGAGAGCGTGGCGTCGTTGGACAGGGCGGCCACGACGGCGGCCTTGCGCTGGGGGTGCGATGCGACCACTCGCGAGGTGCAGGCGTCGGGCAGGTTGGTGAGCACCTGTGGGGCCGCCGCGTGGGATGGCGGGGCATGGCATGTGCGCCTGCGCAAGGCGATGAGACAGCTGCTGCGCCCAAGCCAAGGGGCGTGGGGCCGTTGTTCCTAGCGCGGGCCGGGGACCGGGTGCAACGAGCCCACCTGCAGCAGGGCGTACACGCCGCTCGCCTCGTTGGCGGCGGCTGCCGCCACCGCCGCGCCGCCGGAGCCGGGTGACGACAGCTGCTGGCCCATGCCCCCGTACGGCCCCATGGCCATGCCCGGCGCCGCAGCGGTCGCACCAAACGTCAGGTCCGTCAGCATGGCCGTCGCCACCTGCGGCACCGTGTCAGCGACGTGGGGCCCCGCTGAGGCGGTGATCCGTGCGACTGACGCCGTGCCGCAGCGGATTGAGGCCTGACCCGTATCAGGGGGCGCACCCAGCCGCGCCGGCCCCGGCTCCCAGCCGAAGTGCTATTTATTGCCCGGGGGGATGGAGTGGGGCTACACCCGGTCCCGGCCCGCTTGCCTGTGGCGCGAGCAGCGACAGCAGGTGCGGCAGCAGCGCCTCCTCCTCCCAGCACACCGCCCGCAGCGCCAGAGCCGCCAGGCCGGCGCTCAGCTGCCCCGCCACGGGCCTGCACGAGGCGGAGCCAGGGAGGGCGCAGGGCGGGCACAGGTCAATTTGCACTCGTCCCGCGGTCGCCCTGGGCTGCAAGCATGGGGCCCTGGCCGCAAGCCACGTGCCTTGTAGAGGCCGAGCCCAGGGCATGCTACCCGAGCCCCTACCGCACGGGCAGCCCCTTTCGTGTGACGCCGCCCCGGGCCAAGGGCTGGCGCGCAGGGGACGGGCCCCTAGCCCCATCCGCCCTGTCCACACCCCGCCCTGACCACGCCCCGCCGCACCATGCGCCCGCGCCGACGCTGGCGAGGAGCAACGCCGCGAGCTGCACCGCCACTGAGGACAGCACCGCCGGGTCCAGGACGTCTGGCTGCTTGCCGCAGGCCTGCCGCACGGTCGCGGCGGCGAAGTAGTATTCTGCTTCCGACAGCCCCGGCCGGGACAGGAGCCCCAGGCACAGCTGCCAGGCGGTCGGGCTATTTCGGAAGTTCTGCAGCCAGGTGTCCGCGGCCTTGCGCGTCGAGCTTGAGGCAAGGGCGGGGTGGTGGGGTGTGGGTTGGGGCAGCAGGCACGCCTCCCACACGGCGAGGGTACTCAGGAAGCCGGCGAGGCGCGGGCCCCACGTGAGGCCACAAACCATTAGGCAGGCAGCGATCGAGGACACGAACGCCGCCACCGTCGTCGCATCCGCTAGCAGCTCTACAGACGGCAAGACCGCTAGCGTGCTGTTGCGAATGCGTGCTTTGCTGCTTGCCACGCGCTGGGCCGCAAACACCAAACCACCGCCGTCGGACCAGGACACAAGCCGCCGCGTGCACCAAACCGTGTAACATGAGAAAGCAGCAGCATCGTCGAGCGCTCATTATCGGCAGCCAAGGCCGTTTTGTAGCTCGTGCCGAGGCCAAAGAACAGAAGCTCTGCCACGCTCTTACTGCAGGGTCGGCTATCTCACCTGTCGGGTGCAGCATAGAGGGCCTGCAACGCTGTACGCAGCAATCCCAGGTGTGCCTCCATTGCGTAACACGGCCTCTCCGCGGCCACGTCAAGCACCAGAGTTTCAGACGCCAGTTATGAGAGCTATAAAGCATGATGTCGAGGAAAATACGCCATGACGCGTGACCGAGCTGAAATGTTGGCTGCCTGGCACGCAGCACAACGAACAGAAGCTTCAAGTATGAGTACGTATGCGTATGAGTGCACTGTGGCTGTTAGCAGTGTTTTACATGTGCGCCGGTGTGCGGATGGAATTCATTTGCTCGACGTGCCGCTCACTGGTTTCCATATTCTGTTGATCTTACATTGAGATGGCGTTGGCAACGTAGGTGGCATTGACAGGCGGTTGCAAAACTCACGCAATCAAACCCCACTATCCCAGATTACGCCCGCAACACAAGCCTATGACGCCTGCTGGAAGCACATTTTTATCTTCGTGCGTAAGGGTCCACGGAAAGCTACGCGTCCGAACACGGCGACGACGGTAGAGAAGCTCGACTCAAGCTGCGTCCGCCTGACCAGCATCCGAGATACTGTGACATATTGTGGCGTAGACAAAAACGCTGAGAGAGAGCCGGCGCCGATGAATGCGGTAACTACGGCGCCCCCCCGTAGAGGCTTTATTTGTTCGATTTGGAGGCTGTTGTGGCTTGTGGCGCATGCTTGTCCAGTCGCAATTCCAGGCAACAGGTGCAGGCGACTGGGAGGACAAGAGGAGAGTGCCCCACGGGGGGCCTACTGACTCCGCTACCGACGCGTATGTACACCGCCATGCAGGACTAGGTTCCCCCTACAGCCCTCGCAGCCGATCGGATACTCGACAACAAGCGTAGCCCATCCCCGAGGCTGCCACTACGGGTTGCCAATCCCTCCCCACACAACGTCGAAGGCTACGGTGAAATCCTGTTCACTTTCAATCCCCACCCACCTCCCTGACATCCCCAGCTCCCACCACTGCGATGCGCTGTGCAAGCAGGAAACCCGTCTCCCAACCTTCGTTTGTTTTAGGCTGGGGGCCCCGGCATCACCAGCCAAAAAGGTGACCACCAGAAAACCGGATGGCGCCATTTACCGTTACCTTAACTGCACGTGTGCGTGTTGCGGCGGTGCACCACGCACGGTGACAAGAGAGGGTTGCGTTTCAAGTTTACAATTGAGCTCCGCAAACGAACTTCAGGTTGGGGTAACTTCAGGTAACAAACTGGGAGCGAGGTCATTGTGCAACCACCTCACCATCACAACACCGCACACCCCTCCCCCCGTCCTTCATGAAGGGCTGCCGGCCGCCCCCATCAATTCGATCTCCTTCAGTTGAAGGCATTGGAACCAGTTGGAACACAGGCGCCCTACCACCCTCTCGACCAGCGCCACACGTGCCAGCACTCGTCTGGGGCGCGCCCCCTAGCCCCTTCACCCGGACATGGCAGGGGCACGCTTGCGTGCACATGATTGGCTGGCACCCCACTGACCCCTCTGCTGCCGACCGGCCTCGCACTACCACAAGCGTACGGCCGCCATCGCAATAGCCACCGCCCGGCCAGCCAAACACGGCCACCCAAGAGAAACGGCCCGCCCACGCCGCCAATCCAGCCTCCAAGCCCCAACACCGCTACGCTTCCGCTTGGCACCGCCGCCAGCTGAGGCTGACGACGGCCGCTTGCCGCGGAGCGGCGTCTCCGGCCCCTCTGCCGCTTGGCCCCGGCCCGGAGGTGGCGGCGGCGGCGCTGCTGCCAGCTGAGGGCGCCACCCCCGTGGGGAGGCGCCGTAAAGCTGTCGCTGCTGGTAGCTTGTGCTCTGACCTGTGGTCTCCTCCCGCTTCAGCTTCAGTCTTCAGGCGCTCTTCAGGCGGTCCAGGGCTGCCATCAAGCTCATTTAGAGTAACACCAGCGTGGAAGTCGTTGGAGGGTACCTGGGACATCCGACAGTATGCTCTAGGGCAGCTGCCGGCGCGGGTTGAAGGCGCGTGCTTGCGGCGCCGCAGAGGTTGGCGTCAGGCATGCTTTCCCAATTCCACGCCCTCCTGCTTTCCGTAGGCCCATAGCTCCGGCGCAGGGAAGCTCCCCCCTTCAATCATCGTTGTCCACTACCCGCAGACTACTAGATGCCCTCATGATTCACCTTGATAGGAAGACAGTTGAAGTCGTGTCAAACCCGCCTGTCGCCCTTTAGACCTGTCCCAGCTGCGCATGGGTGCATGGCTCGCCCTCAAAACAGGCCACCCTGACCAGACGCACACCGTCGGTCTTCATGCGGTTTTAGCTGAGACTATTTAAGGGGTCTAGGGCACGCTAACCTTCAAACCCGTCACCTACGTGAACTTACACCACGCACAAGCACACTCGGTGTCCTCATGCATGTGCTCGTCTGTGGGGGGCTCCCGCATTTGGGGACCTGCAGAAAGAGGGGATGTGCCAGGAAGCTCGAGGCAAGCTGGCGAGGTGGCGGTGTGTGTGTGGGGGGGGGGGGGGGGGGGGGGGGGGGGGGAGGG
>BDDC01000428.1:0-28421 GCA_001662425.1 Chlamydomonas sphaeroides
GCCGCCTGCCGCCTGCCGCCTGCCGCCTGCCGCCTGCCGCCTGCCGCCTGCCGCCTGCCGCCTGCCCCTGGCAACACGCCGCCAGGGCCGCTCATAGGCCCGAGGCGCCGCGGGCTGCCGCCGCCTGCTGCACCGCCTCCTGCGGCTGCTGCTCGCCCGTCAGGTAGTGCGCCCAGCGGTTGAGCACCTGACGGCGGGGCGGGTTTGGTCGTGGGGTGCAGGGGCAGCAATCAGACAGGGCTGGGAGCAGAGGCAGTGTGCTTGGGGGTGTGCGGAGGTAGGTGGGTGCGAGGGCTGGGGCCGGGAGCCACCGCACGAGACAGCACCCCTTGGGCGGAGCGCCGTCCAGGGACTTCAGCGCTGGTGCGGGGGTGGGGTGATGCGGCAGAGGGCGCCCCAGCAGCGCATGGGGCGGCGGGGGCGGCGCCAGGGGAGCGTGTGGACGCATGCGCACGTGTGCGTTGAGGTGCGGCGGCCTGTGTGATGTGATGTGAGGTGAGGCATGAGGTGAGGCATGAGGTGAGGCATGAGGTGAGGCATGAGGTAAGGCATGAGGTAAGGCGCGACGGCCGTGGGGGGCGCGTGCCAGCCGGCACTGGGCCCTCAGCCAGTGACGGACACGTGGCGGCCGGCGAGGCTGGTGAGCTATCGGGCGGCCGGTGGCCCGCGCCAGGGTCCTCTGGCCCAAGCATTGGGCGATCCGCACAGGCCAGGTAGGGCGACCCCGTCGGCGCGCGAAGCGGCATGCCGTACTGCCGTACCTGCTCGGAGCCGTACCAGGGCCCGAAGAACGGCAGCTGCTCGCCCAGCGGCGAGTGGAAGACGCCGTCCAGGTCCACCTGAGGGGGCCAGAGGGGCAGCAGGGTACCACGGGAGGCAGGGGGTATGGACATGTAGTACTTGCGGGGGGTTGGGTGGCGGAGGGCAACGTGTTTGCTATGCGATGGGCGTGTGTCCAGAAATAAGTATAAGTATAATAGGAAGACAAAACCAACACAAGGGAGAATGGCGCGCCGGCCGTGCGTAGAGGGAATGCAGTGGTTAGGTGCGCCAGTGCGGAAGGAAGCCCAACCAGGAGCGCCCGCAAGGACCCCGAGTCCCGGCCCGCCCCGCGTTACCGCAGTGACGTGTTACCGCAGTGACGTGACGTGTGTGCTCGGATACCCATGGCGGCAGGCGGAGGCTAGGGGGCAAGGCGTGGCCCAAGGGCGTGGCCACGAGGCCCACGCCCACGCGGCAACAGCACTCGTCCCTTGCTGCCCGTTTCCTCAAGCCCCCCGTAACCTGCCTCCTGTGCGCCTGCCCGAATGACCCCTCCTGCTCCTCCCCTCCCCCAGCTCCCCCCGGCACCCTGCGCCGCACCTGGTTGGCCCCCGCCAGGTGCGCCGAGGGCTGCGGCACAATGAAGTCGCCCCACACCTCGGCAGAGCCGCACACCTGGGGGCAAGGGAGGGACGGGAGCGAGGATGGTGGGCATGTGTGGCAGAGGGCTACGAGTTCGTCTGCGACCTCCCGGGAGGATGGGAGGGCGCGTGAACGGGGCGCAGCGGGGCGCGTCCCCTCATGCGGATGCGGCCCGGGCCGTGACGGCGGCCTGGGCCTGCCGCCCTCCTGCCTCCACTCCACGAAGCAGCCCAGCGAGGGCACAAGTGCCCCTTGCACCGCGCGCCCGTGGCACTGGCCCCGCCGCCCCTCCGTGTGGCCAACTAGACAACCCCAAGGCGCCACTTCCTGTACCCTTAGCCGAACGGGATTGAGCCAGCGCCCTCACCATCCCAACACCGCACACCCCCTCCTCCCCGGGTGGCCCAGGCGCCTCTGCACCCGAGGCCGAGGGGCGCAGAGCACCAAGCCGCGGCGCCAAGCCGCACGCGCCCTGCCCCGGCCGCACCCTGGGGGCCCACCCAGCCACGCGCGCCCCGCTGCGCCGCTGCACCCTGGCCCCGCACCCCCCATCCAGCCGGCCGCACCACGACGCAGAGAGCGCCAGAGGCCACCGGCCGCACCCCCGGGTGCCCGGGGGCCTAGCCGCGCTCAAGGCCGCACGTGGCGACACCCGGCACTCACCCCCAACCCACCACCACCGCAGGCCGCGCCTGCTGCTAGCCCAGGGGCCACATCCACCCACGCACCCGCCCACGCACCCACCCAAGCCCGCTGCCGCCGCCAGGAGCCCCGCCCCTATGCACACCCCCCCCAGGTGGAGGGGCTCCGCCTGCAGCTAGCCCAACACGTCCACCCCAGCCTGCTGGTTGTGCAGCCATGTGGGCGCCCCAGCAGCGGGGCCGCACCTGCTGGCAGCCCGCGGGCCGCGCACACCCACCCACTACCCGCGCACCCCAAGCCACGAGGAGCCCCGCCCCTATCCACCCCCCAAGGAGGCGGGGCCGCACCTGCTGGTAGCCCACGCCCGCGAACTTGGCCAGCAGTCCTGCCGGCGGCGGCCGGCCCTCGCCCGCCGCCTGCGCCAGCGCGGCGCCCGCCTCCGCCGCCTGCGCCGCCTCCGCCGCGGGCGTGGGGGCGCCCATGAGCGGCGCGCCGCGAACGAACTTGCCACAGAGGGTGGTGTAGGAGATCTGGGCCAGCGGGGCGGCAGGAGCAGGTGGGGTCAGGGGCCAGGACTGCAGGCACGCCCCCGGGGCCATGGGGGCCATGGGGGCTTGGGCGCAGCCGTTGTGCAGCAATCACGAGGCGGGCGGCCGCCGCCTGGCCCGGCCCTCTGGCGCGCTGGCCTCACCTCCGAGTGGAACGCCCCCGGGGAGGAGTCGTTGACCCAGGTCAGGATGCCTGGCGGAGCGCAGGGGCGCAGGGAGGTGGGGGCGCTCCACGTCATGGCGCCGCAGCAAGCGACCGCCCCGCTAGCGACCGCCCCGCTAGCGGCCGCCCCGCAAGCACCCGGGTGGCTCCTGGAGTGGCGCCGTGTGCGCCCTCACTCGCGCACCTCTGGCCCACACACTGCACCCACACACTGCACCGCCGGCCCCTGGCGGCAACCAGCTCCGCCATTCCGCCTGTATAAGGCTGCCTGCCCCTGACACCAACCCAGGCCCTTTTGCCATGTCCCCCGGCCCTACGCGCCCGCACCTCGCGTCTGGTCCACCACTCCGGGCATGTCCTTTGGCGGGGCCATGTGGGGAGACCCCTGCGGGGTCGGGCGCGGAGGATAAGGCACGGCAGCAGAAGGCACGGCAGCAGCTATGCCGCGGCTGGGAATGGGGGTGGCAGCGAAGGGGCTTGCAGCGTAGGCCCGCACGGCACAGCGGGCCGACCAGGGTGCTGTCTGCTCCCAAGCGCGCCCCTGCAGGCTGCCTCCCTCTTCCGTGCGGTCCAAACTGACTTGCGAGCGACTACATCTGCCCTCCTTGAGTTGCGGGCCGCTGGGCTCGTTGGGCGCAGCATGGCGCAGCATGGGGCGGCCTCGCCCTTCCCTGCCCTCCCCTGCCCTCCCCCGGTCCCCTCCTGCCACCCCGCCCTCACCAGGCTGACGAAGGTGTCCACCCCCGAGGTGCCCCAGTCCAGAAGGTACACCCGGCCCAGCCAGCCGCCGGCCTGAGGGGGACGGGCGGGGAGGTGGTGCAACGGGCGTGAGGGGATCGGGGCCTGGGCATGGAAGGCAGAGGCTGGGGCTCGCATGTGCGCCACGAGGGGCGGCGGCTGGGTAGGGGGTGGCCTCGGGGCAGGAGCAGCATGGAGCAGCAGCCCGGGCCGCGTGGCGCGGGTCGCGGAGTGGCGCTCTACGGCCCGCAGCACCCGACTGCCCAACCGAGGGCGTGAGCATGGTGGCGGGCTCGGCACGTGCTTGACACGCGTACCTCCGCTGCCTCTTTCCTGTTTTCCCCCCTCCTGCCGCCAACCCCAGGGCCCCACCGAGTGCGTGAGCATGGTGATGGGCGCGCCTCCGTCCCCGGGCCCCGTCTGCTCCTCCAGGCGCCGCTTGAGCGACTGCATGGCGGTGTCCACACGGTTCAGGTACCTGAGCAGGCCGGGGGAGGAAAGGATGGACGCAGCGCGGGGGCGCTGAGGGCGCTGGCGTAAGCCGGAGAGCGCAGGCCCCTCATCATGCCTGCTCATCCGGCCCCCGTGCCCGGCCTCCTGCCCCTGCGAGCCCTGGGCTCACCAGTCCACAGCGGGCCGTGGCGCCAGCGTCCCACGCCACCAGTTGGCGTCCGTGAGTGCCGCGGCGTTGCGGCTCCAGTCGGGCCGGGCGACCTGCGGTGGGGGGCGCCACGCCAAAGTACACCGGGTTGCAGCCTCGGCCCGAGGAGCTGGGGCAGCAAGGGCGGTGCCGCGGCCGGGCAGGAGCGGTTGGCGGGCGCGAGCGAAGAGCGGATACGGCTAGGTTCCTGCAGCGTAGCAGCAGCGTAGCAGCGGCGTAGCAGCAGCGTAGCAGCAGCGTAGCAGCGGCGTAGCAGCGGCGTAGCAGCAGCATAGCAGCGGCGTAGCAGCGGCGTAGCAGCGGCATAGCAGCGGCGTAGCAGCAAGGGCGGTGCGGCGTGCGGTGCAGGGGCTCCGCTGCCGTTGCCTCCACAGACGGGGCGAGGAGCGGGCCTGGAGAGGGCCTCTGCCGCACCGGCGCCACTCCGACGGTGAGGCCGCGCGCTTGCAGCAGCGCCACGAGGGGGGCGTAGTCGGCCGCGTTGTTGCCGAGGCCGGGAAGCACCAGCACGCCGCGGGGGGTGGAGGCGCTGCGTCGGCAGGAGAGGGCCAGGGATGAGAGGGGGCGCCGCAAGCGGACGGCCGCGGCGCAGCCAGACAACTGAGGGGTCGCAGGCAGCGCCACAGCCTACCTGCCGTCCTCTTGCACAGCGCGAGGAACGCTCTTGGCCGGTCCTCTCCGCGCAACGCCCGCGCCTGCGGTGATGGATGGCCCGACTCGTTAGCGACCGATTTTCTTCCACATCGGTTTTGATGATTTTGGGTTGCGTTGTTTGCATGATGCTCACGTGAATGCGCTGCGCCACCGCGCGGTAACGCCCGACCGTTAAGCAACATGGCCTCGAACGTGAGGTGGTGAACGTGGCTCGCGGCGAAAGGTACACCAGCCGTCAGAGAGTTTACCTCGCTGTCATATGTGCGCAGAGCTGGAGCTGTGACACTGAAGTAAGGGTTCGTGTGGTTGCCCCATGCCGCAGCCAACCCGGGCGACCCCCGCGACCTGCAGGACGGCCTGCCCGCGACTATGCTGCCTGCCACTAAGCCACAACGCACAACAGACCAGCGTAGAGCCGCCCCGCCCGCAGTGCTGCTGTTTACACACCCCCACACTGCTTCCTTGTGGTTAACAGCATACAGCGCGTGCAAAAGCTGCTCATGCAAGTTGCCCCTGCCCCGACACCTGCGACCCCGCCGCCCGCCGCCGTTCCTTGTCGTACAGCCGCCAGACCCCACGACCCACCTACCCTGCGCCCCTGCCGCAATATTAGGACCGCGCAGCCAACGTGTCACAAAGCTACCCGCTGCAAGCACCCAGGCACACCCTAGCGCGCAGCCGCCTGCACTGCAACCTGTCTTCTCCCGCCCTCGTATCGATACACCCGCCCGCAGCCGAGCCCACTTCGGGCTGCGTCCAGATCCTAAGCCCGCGGCGCACGCCGGCGTCCGTCATGTCACGTCACGTCACGTCCTGTGCGTCCGCATAAGTGTGGTCGACGTCCAACGGTCGCGGACACGCCGCAACCCCTTCCCCCGTCGATGCCTGCCTTCCTCGGGCCCCGCCCCGCCCCTCCCCTGGTCTCCCTGCCCTCCCTCCCCTCCGTCTCCGGCCCCCCGCTGGCCCATCCGCCATCCCACTCCCCTCCCCATGCCCTTCCTGCCGCCCCGCTACCGGCGCTGCGGCCCCTGCTGCTTCATGTACCCCGCCGCCGCCGCCGCCGCCGCCTGCATGGCCTGCGGCGGCATCCCGTGCGGCGGCCCGCCCACGCCGCCGCCGCCGCCGCCCTGCCGGTAGCTCTGCTGCAGCTGCGCCAGCTGGTGGTGCAGCAGTGAGCGCTGCGCCGCCTCGTGCTGCTTCTGCATCGCGAGCGCCACCTGCCGCTGCGCCGCCGCGCGGTTGTGCTTCTGCACCGCCAGGATGAACTTGAGCAGCACCTCCTCCTCGTCAATGGTCTGCGGGTGGGCAGGTGTTGGCGGTGAGGGTTTGGGTGTGGAGGGTTTTAGCATGAGGGATGTTGGCATGCCGGTTTTAGGGCTTTAGGTGCTAGCTGTAGCGGGTGTGGCGCGAGTGGGTGGCGTACAGGGGGCATGTGTCGGACGCAGCTGCAGTCAGCCCGGGGTGGGCCAGCGAACAACGGCACAGGCAGCCCGCGCCACGCGTCACAGCGCCCCCGATCCGCGGGTGTGCGCTCGCTCGCCTGTTGCGTGAAGTGCTTGTTGACTGCGGGCAGCAACTCCTCCTTGGCTGCGGTCAGGGGCAAGTCGCCCAGCTTGTAGGCCTTGCGGTAGCGGTGCAGCGAGGCGATCTGAGGAGGGAGGCACGGGGTGATCCGGGGTGGCGTGCAAGCGAACAGGTGCTGCGGCAGCGGTGCAGCAAGGCGATCTGGGGGGCCGGGAGGCGGGCACGCGTGATGTGCGAGGGGGACGGGAAAGGAAGGCGGCCGTGCGCGCTCTGGTTGCGACGTTGCCCAGTCGCGGCAGGTTGGAGGGCCGGCCGCGCGGAAGGTTCGTGGCGCCTGCAGGCCGCCGCCCACTCTGACGGCCTCAACGGTGCGGTCCATCCAGGTGCTGCCTGCAGATGCGACTACAGCAAGCCAAGCCGCGCTCCGCAGCCGGTAGTGAGCAGCGAGGCGCAAGTCCGCTCGGCAGCGACACAGGCCAGCGTGTATAGCGACAGCAGACCGTGGAAGGTGTTGCGGTGCCGGCGCGGGAGGGGCACAGGTCACGTGCTCGCACTTGCGGCCTCGACGGCTGCGTGCGTGGGAAGCGAGCCGTGGACGGCCTGCACTCACATCCATCTTGCCCAGGTCCACGCGCATAACGCGGCGCGTGCTGCGCGTTTGACGTCCCTGCGGTCATGGATTACAAGTACAGCGCTTGCGAGGTTGCCTGAGTCGCGGGGCGCGGCGGCGGTGGGCGAGGGAAAGCGAACAGGGTGGAGCGTGCCGACAGCTGAACAGTCGCCACGACCAGGGGCCGAAATCAGGTCGCCCCGCTCGCCTAGTTCCTCGGTTTTGGGTGCGGCAACGTATGGAGACAGCACAGAGCAAGCGGGTGCAGCTAGGTCAGGCACCCGTCTCACGGATTCATCGTCGTCAGAGCTCTGGAAGTCCCGCCGATTGCGCCTGCGATCCGCCATCGTTGCCGCTGCCTGTATCAAAAGCCGGGCAAGGAGTCGGCTCACTTCGCGTGAAACGGCGGGGCCGCGACTCGCAACACAAAGCGTGCACGGCAGCGGTATAACACCTAGGATACCAGTAAATAACCCCAGTCCCACATGCACTCAAGACGACGTGCAACTTGAGACGAAGTGCGAGGTGGGCTATCTGCTCACTGCAAACGCGCACCTTCAGACGCGGAGTCGCTTCTCAAGTTGGAGCTTACGCCCCAGAGCACGCACTAAGACTGCGTGCGTGGGGAAAAAATAAACTGAGCGACCAGAGCGACAGAGTGCAGCCAAGCTGCAGCCTTAGTGCGGTCAGGTGCGACAGTTGATGTAAGAGATATAGTGTGTGAGCGTGTAGTGGCCGGCGTCGTGCGTAGCGGACCGCTGCATGCGAGGACGGTCACGGCGATACTTACAACCCAGTCCACACACCAGCCGAAACATATGCACACAATTTACACCGCGTGCCGCGTAGAACAGGCGCAAGCCGAAGTTCCCGCAATAACGGTACCAACGGCCCTGGTCTTGCTCTTGCGTTCAGGGCCTCCTAGCAACCCGAATCCCTGTGTCAAGTATTCACTAGTGTACTTCTTCAGCCCGGCATGCTGAAACATAGTGTCGGCTGCAGATGGCGACATGTGGCATGTTGGGCTCTCTAGTTCTGGCCGTGTCCGCATCGCAGCGCCGGAACGGCTGGCGACGGCTACTAAGAGGATCTGCAGATAACGTGTACATGCTCGGTTACGCGTTGCCCACACGGCGGGCGTCCGTCCGCAGTAGGTACTACACTCTCGCCTCGGTCCATTCAGTCCGCAGTGTGCGCCAGACGCCAACAGCAGCCTGCGCGTCCAACATGGCAGCACCGTAGCCCACACGCCGCCAGCACCAGACAGCCCCAGCAGTCGATCACGTTCCGGCCAACGGTCACCGGCCAGGGGACCTCCCCTGGTCAGCGGCCGCCCGAGCTGCCGCTCTGCCCGCCCTCGTCCTTGCGCTGGCCCTGCTCCGACGCGCCGCCGGCCGCCGGCTCCGGCGCCGCCGCCACCTCCGCCGCTACCACCGGCCCCGCCTGCTCCCCCCTCGCTGCCGCAACCGGCTGCTGCTGGCCGCCGCCCTCCTCCTCCGCCATCAGCTCCGCTAGCGCCAGCCGCTGCTCGCGGAGCACCACCTACGAGGACAGGCAAGGGTACCAGGACATCGCGTTGGATCTGGGGTTCCGGGCACAAGGGTTCCGGGCACAAGGGTTCCGGGCCCACCGCCTGGCTGGCTTTTGGGAGGGAAGAACATTACGAGAATCCCACTCGAGTGGCCGGGCCCAGCCAAGGACCCAGGCTGCCGACGCGTTGGCCTAGGGGCTCTCGAGCAAGGCCTCCTGCCGCTCTGCACCAGGCACGCTGAGGCCTGCAGGCTGCCGCCGGCGCGTAAGACGACCCCACCCAGGCCTTGCGCCCGGTCACGCGCGCCGCACAGACCCCGCCCCGCCACACAGCCGGCACGCACAACAACAGTCCTCCCCAACGCGTGCCGCCCGCCGCTCCACCCCTACCCCGCACGCATCACCCATCCCTCCCCCGCACCTCTGCGTCGAAGCCCAGCAGCAGCGCCGCCACCGCCACCTGGTCGGCCACGTCGGGCGGCATGTCGGTGCCCGCGGGCGTCATGCCCAGCACCTGGCCCAGGAAGGCGAACAGGCCGCGCCGCTCCTCTTCCGTGAAGCCGCGGTCGCGCAGCGAGGACGCCACCAGCGACACCTGGGGGCCAAGGGGAGCCGCAGCAGGCGGAGAGGGGCGGCAGGGCGGTGGCGGCGCTCGGCCTGCAGAGGCTGCTGGTACAGGGCGTCGGGTTAGGTGCGGCCGCAGCCAGCTGGTCTTTTTCTGCCGGCCTGCCAGTTGGCTGTCGGCCGCACTGGCAGAGGTGGGGACGGAGCCGGCAGCGCGAGGCGAGGCCGCCGGTGGCCGCGGCGGCCGCAGCGCTCATGTGCCCGCGGGTCGCTGTGGGCCGCGGCGCCTGCAGGCGGGTGCGGGTGCGCCTCCGGGTCCGCACCTCCTTGCGCTGCGGCGTGAGCACGGGCAGCGCCGACAGCAGCAGCGCCAGGCGGGCCAGCACCTCGGCCGCGCCCGCGCCGTTGCCGGAGCGCAGGTTGGTCAGAGCCTGCAGGGCCGAAGCGTTGCACGGCGAGGGCGGGCGTTGGTTAATTGCCAGGACAGAGCAGGGCAGTGCGCGGGGCGGGCAGGCCCCAGCCCAACGCAGCCCACAAATGTGCGCACCTGCGCCTCCGGGGCGGCGGCTGCTGCGCTCCAGCACCCAGCACCCTCCATGCCTAGCCCCAGCCAGCCGCTAGGCCGCAGCGACCACCACCACGACCCCCAGCAGGCCGGCTGCCCACGCCCCGCCCGCCCTCGACCCCTCTCCCCCGCGCGGCGCCTCACGTCCAGCAGCCGCGCGCGCGTGGCCGAGGCCACGATGGCCGCCACCATGTCCACCGCGCGCTGCTCGTCCATGCCGATGTCCGAGGCCAGCCCCGCCACCCAGCGCGCGGGCGTGGCGCCGTTGAGGCTGCCCTCGGGCGCCAGCCGCTGCGCCGCCGCCACCGCCGCCTCCACGGCGGCGCGGTACAGCGCATCACGGCCGCCCGCCGTGCGCGGCTTCACCGTGACGTTGCCCTCCTGCGGGTACGGATGGCATTAAGGGGCGGGAGGCTGGAGCGGGTGGCAAGGGGCGTGCTGACTAAAGGGCTGCGACTGCGCCTCGTCGTGCGCGTCAGGGCGCCGCACCGCCCTCGAGGTGGGCGCGACAGCGCGGCGTGGCGGCGGAGCCTCCGTGGGTCGGGCGCGGGATGGCTGCACAGCGCAGCTGTGGACACGTGCTGCGCTGCCGCCACGGTGCCCTTGCGCCCCCCTGCCGCAGCCGCCTCATCAGCCGCCCGGGTGCTCCCCGCCCCGCTACCTGACAACCACCCCCACCTGACACAACCGCCCCAGGCGCCTCGGCATGCCGTTCGTCCCCCGGCGCCCCCGGCCCACGCCCAGCAGTGCCCCTCCCCTCCCCCCCACAAACACAGCCTCGCCGCACCTGGCACAACCTCCTCAGCAGCCGCATGTCCTCCATCTCGTAGTCGCGCCCGGTGTTTTTGGCGCCCTCCAGCCGCGCCAGCGTGGCGGCCGCCTCCGCCTCGCGCGCCTTGCGGGTGCGGTCGCTGGCGTACAGCACGGGCGGCGCGTCCCACCAGGAGGGCGTCACGAAGGGCGCGGCGGAGTCGGAGCTGCCCATGGCGCCGCCCGCTCCGCCGCCGGTGCGCGCGATGGCAGCGAGCGTCGCCAGGCGGTCAAACTCGTCGTCCTGCGGTTGGATTGCGGTTGTGAGTTCAGCGGGTAGGGTATGGAGAGAGAGACACAGCAGGCACGGGAGGTGGCAAGCGGGCAGCGAGCGGGGTGGCCCAGGGCTCGCGCGATAGGGCTCGGCTGCGGCCGCTGCACCAGGCCGCGGAGGGCGGGGCGCCCACGGCTGCTGAGCGGAGGGCGGCGTGCCCACGCATCACCGTCCCCGTGGGGCGAGCAAGCCAGCCTGCGCCCAGCCCCCGCTGGCCAGCCCCGCTGCCGCACCTTCAGCATCGTGCCTGCCTTCTCCGACAGCCCGGAAGACGTGCTGGGGCCCGCGAAGGAGGTGTTGTCGGGGACCCACACCTGGCAGCGGGGGCGGCAGGCGGCATGCCGGGACAGGTGCGGTTCAGGGGCGGGTGCGGTTCAGGGGCAGGTGCGGTTCAGGGGCGGGTGCGGTTCAGGGGTAGGTGCGGTTCAGGGGCAGGTGACACGCCGCCGCCGCGTCTGTGCGCCAGCTGCCGTTGCCAGAACCCCCGGGCCCCGGGTGCCTAGCCAGGACGCCCCAGCAGCCGCTCAACGTAGTCCCACCTCGCCATCGGGAGCCGCAGCCGCCGCCACCGCGCCCCTGGCACCCCCGGGCCCACACGGCCGGCCGCCGCGGTGCGCCCTCCTGCCCCATCCCACTCCCCCAGCCCCAGCCCACGCCCCTACCGCCGCACCTTGCGGCCGCCCAGCGACCTGTCGTACACCCAGCGCCCGCCCTTGCGCTGGCGGTCGCTGTAGCTGTTTAGCCAGGCGGTCAGCGGCCCCCGGTACAGCGCCAACAGGCCCGCCAGCAGCGCGGCCCACACCACCGTGGGAGCGAAGTCGGTGCCGCCCAGCACCAGCTTAAAGGGCAGCCCGCCTCGGCCCGCCTCGGCCTGCTTGACCATGATCTGCGGCGCGTGTGCGGGGTTGCGCAGCTGCTGAGAGGGCAGCTACTCGCACCCAACGCGTTGAGAGCATTGTGGTGCATTGATATGATGCGTCATCGGTGGGTGGTGATCCGGCGGGTGCAGGGCAGGGGCGATGGAGTGCTGGCTGGAGGCAGGGGGCCAGTGGGCAGGGGCAGGTTGGCAGCGGTGTGACCAGCAAGCCTGGTGCGCACAGTGCGGCGGCGCGGGAGGGCCGGCCAGCAGCGTGCGCGCTGTGTGCCAGTGCAAGGGCCGGCGTCAGGCGGCGGCGCGGCGAGGCACGGCGGAGGCTGCGGCACCGCGTGGCACGGTGCGGCACCGCGTGGCACGGTGCGGCACCGCGTGGCACGGTGCGGCACCGAGTGGCACGGTGCGGCACCGCGTGGCACGGTGCGGCACCGCGTGGCACGGCGCGGCACCGCGTGGCACGGTGCGGCACCGAGTGGCGGGTAAGCCGGAGCTCGCGTAGTGGGCCCACGCGGGCCGGCAGAGGCTGCACGTAGAGGCGGGGGCCCCGACAACGGGGGACCGGGCGCTGCCGCGTGCCGGCGGCTGCGCGAGGGCGCACCTCCGTCGCTTTCCGCTTCATGGCCTCCTCCTCCTGACGAATCTGCTTCTCGTCCGCCTGGGGTGGGGTGGCGCGCGGGCGCGTTGGGATGAGGGCACGGCGCGGCGCGTGCCGGGCTGGGCGGCAGAGCGATGCCGGTGGCAGCTCGCCGCTTCGCCGCCCCGCTACGGCGCACCTCGCGCTGCTGCGCTAGCCGTAGGCGCGCCGATCGCGCCTCCTCCTGCCGCTGCTCGCGGGCGCTCTCCAGCTCCTGTGGGCACAGGCGTCCGGAATGTCGACGGGTTGGGCACCACCGGCTGACGGGCCGAGCAGCGGTGCCGGCGCTGGGTTGCAGGGCCCAGGGCTGCGGTGACGTGGGTCACGCATGCCAACCCGATGTGCAGCAAAAGCCACGAAGCCGCTAGGTTCGCTGCTGCTGGCAGCGTCGCTTGCCGATCGCATGCACCGAGATGCGCTTGTGCAATGCACAGCTCGCCCGTACTCGCACCTCGGCGATCTCTTCTGCCCATGTGTCTGTAAACCGTTCGCCCATCCGCCGATGGTGGCGTCGGGGCTTCCATGGCCGGTCCTCGGCACGAGCAGCAGCGCTGCCGTATGCTATCTGATAGACTATAGCGGTGGCAGCGACAAGCTTCGCTGCCCCTGCAAGCTGGCCGACCTCAACAGAGTTGCTCCGCGCATGTTCGGCGGCCGACCTGCCGCTGGCGCTGGGTCCATCGCTAGCATTGTGATCATGTTGCGCTGTGGGCACAAATGCGCTACGGTGACGTCTGCTCGACAACGCAGGACAGCGAGCGGAGCGCTGCAACGGAAGCAGCTGCTGTCCGCCCATTGCAATTGGTGCGATGACCTAAGTTGTGGTATTGCACTGGCGTGTATGCGTGGGGCGACCAGGCACGTACCCGCTGCACAGGCCGCACCCGCGCACCACCTTGCCGTGCACCGCGTGCCCCGGGTACCCCCCTGCCCCGGCCTTGCAATGGCTGGTTCGCATCCTAGCTGCAGAACGTGAAAATTGAAATCAGTGATGACGCTGGTTGCGCCTACCCCGATATGCGTGCGCTGCGAAGCCAGGGGCGCGCTGGCGTGCGGGGGCTGTCGGGCCGCACTGGGCCGCACGGCCGCTTCCGGCGTGCACACCCCCACCCCCCGGCCACCTACCCTTGATATGATATTAGCGACACACCAACACTTGTGCATATTTACGGGATGATCGCATGAAGGACAGGGCTGTGCTTCCTCGTTGCGCCTGTTAATCATGCTCTCGTGTGTGCCTGCAACCGTTGTGACGAACGCTGTAGCTCAAGCAGTGCATTAGAAAGCTCGTTGCGCTGGGTCGGGTCGAGGAGCTGCGGGCAGGAGTGCGAGCAGCAGAACTCCCGCGCTGCGGGCCTTTCAGAGGCGCTGAGGCCAGCGCCTCACTAACTCGCCCCGATGGATGGTAGAGCACACGTAAGCGCCAATGGGGCCTTGCGTTGCTGTGGGGCTCGGCGCAGCGGCGCTCAGCAGACGTGCCGCATTGCCCGTGCCGCGTAGAAGAGACATCATGCCTTGGACACGGCCTACGACCTCCCAGCTAAGCGGCAAGCTACGGGCCTCCATCGAGCAGGCAGCGCGGTAGGTGGCGCAGGGTTGCATGGAATGGTGCGCGTGCCGTGCGCGCTGCACGTCGCGATGCCGGGCAGGGCTAAGACAGCACCTCTTGGTAGCGATGGTCATGCGGCGGTCGGCGGCTTCTCGCTGCAACCGCGCCAGCCCTTGCGGCCGATGGGCTTCGCGTCCGGCGTGCCGAACACCCGGTCGCCACGCAGGGCATGCCGCACGACTCAGGCGATGAAGACGGCGATTACGTACAGCACGCCGACGCGGACGACCATGAGCAGAGCAGTTATCGGGCTGGCGACGACGATGACGATGACGACCCGCAGTCGACATCGGAACAGCAGACGCCGTCGCGGAGCACAAAGCGGAAAGCCGGGCGGGGAGCAGGTGTGTACTACTGTGCTTGTGCTGTGGGCGTGCAAGCGGCGGAGGCGGGGCCGCTGACGCCAAAGGGCACCAGGGTGGGTTGGTGCCCCGAGAAGTGCCGTGTCAGGCGGCGGCGGCTGCGCGGCGCCACAGTAGCAGCTGGGTATGGGCCGCATCTGATCCTCGTCGTCGCGAGGGGCTGCCACAACCCAGGGCCGCTGGCCACAGGCGCCACCTAGGTGCCGGGCCTCTGGCGCGGCTGGACCCTCCAGCGGGCCGCCACGACAGCTGCTGGCCGCGAGCAAGTTGCTGGCGGCGACAGCACCGCCGCCTCATGGATCGCCCGGCTGCCATTGCGCTGCAGCGAGCTCTGCAGTGGTCGCAACGCCGGCTGCCCGGCCCAGCCTGGTGCCGCGGCCTTTATCGCGGCATCGGCAGCGCCCGTTGCCGCCGCCGGGCACCACCATTACCTGCACTGCTGGGGCCCCCGGCCCGGGCCCATCGCCGGGCCCACCCCCGCCAACCGTCCACCTGCTGTCTCGTTCGCGCCCGCGCCCCTATCACGCTCCAAACATCTCCCCGACCCTCCCTGGCCCACACGCGCCTTGGCGCCTTCCCAGCTGGCAGCATGAACTCTGGCGGCGGCGGGTGTCGCTACGACAGCAGCCTCGGAATGCTGACCAAGAAATTCCTGGGGCTCATAAACGACGCCGCCGACGGCATCCTCGACCTCAATAAGGCCGCGGACACGCTCAAGGTGGGGGCACGGCGGTGGGCCGGGAGCAGCCTCCTCTGGTGTCGCCAACTCTTCTACTGCAACTCAAGCCAGGCGGCCTGGCCCAGGCCTACCCGGGGCGGTATAGGGCGTTCAGCCAGCCGGAGCGCGGCCGGGTCGCACACAATGCTGCGGAGCGTGCACCTAGGCTGCGCCTGCCCATCCTCCGACGCCCATCCCGAATGGGATCTGTTAACATTGGGTCTGCCGCATCTGTGACGGCCACTTGTGTACCTCGGACCCTGGCCTTTACACAAGAATATTACCCTCACACGTGTTACCCTCAACCTGTAAATGGACAGACGTCACACGTCGAACCCTCCCGCCCGCCCGCGAACACTCTCCGCAGGTGCAGAAGCGGCGCATCTACGACATCACCAATGTGCTGGAGGGCGTGGGGCTGATTGAGAAGAAGTCCAAGAACAACATCCGATGGAAGGGGGCGGGAGGCGGCGGCGGCGACGAGGCGGGCGAGCCCGAGGCGGCGCGCCTCAAGCAGGACCTCGCGGCGCTCGCGGTAGGCCTTCGGTGGCGGCCTTGGGTGTTGCTGCAAGACGCAGCAAATTGCGTGCCAACGCGCACCGCGCAACGTGCCCGTGCCCGTGCCCCCGCGCTCTGCGCCCGCGCCCTCCTCCGACAGCCCTGCCCTCCCCGCCATCTACCCGCTGCCCTCAACAGGAGCAGGAGCGCACGCTGGAGGAGCACATCCGCCAGATGGGCGTGGCGGTGGCCAGCCTCACCGACAACCCGCTCAACCGGCCCCGGCTGTACGTTAGCGACGAGGACGTCACGGCGCTGCCCTGCTTTGCGGGGGACACCATCTTCGCGGTCAAGGCGCCGCCCGGGACGACGCTCGAGGTGCCGGACCCACGGGAGGCGGCCGACCCGCGGGACGGCCAGCTGCGGTACAGGTGGGTGTGGCTAGGGCAGGAAACATCAGCGGGAGGGCTAGGGAGGAAGGCCAGGTCTGGTGTGCGAGTGCCCCTCGCCACCCACTCCTGGCACGTGTCACTGCGCCTCCCGAATCCCTGCCGCCCCCTCCGGCCCATTCCTTTCCCGGCCCCTCAGGATCATCCTGCGCAGCCTCAAAGGCCCCATCGACGTGTACCTGGTGCAGCACACCAACAACGTCGGCACCACCAGCCAGGTGAGGCACCGGGGGCAGCGCAACAGGGCAGGCGGTTCGCATGGAGGTGGCGGCGTCCGCGACATTGTCAGTGGACTGCCAATGACCGTCATGCTGCCTCTTGCACAACCACAGCAAGCGGCGGCGCCGTCAGCGTCGGCGGAGCCCGCGGGCAGCACCGTTGGGCCGGCGGGCTCGGGCGCAGGGCCAGGCAGCGCCAGCGCCGCGGCAGCGGTGGCCGCCGCCGCGGCGGCCGGCGGCATGGCGGGCCCGAGTGGCAGCGGCGCGGTCGGAGCGCCGGCCGCCGCGGCGGCGGCGGCAGCCGCAGCCGCGGGGTTGGGGCCGCCCACGGCGATCAAGACGGAGCCGTCGCCGCGGCCGCTGGGGGGCCTGATGGGGCCGGGTGAGGCACGCGCCAGCCTCCATGCGAGGCCCAGCTGCCCTGAGGTTTCCCGCCTCCCCGTGAGGCACCGCACCCCTTGTCACGTGCCCCTGCCGACACGCCCCGGCCTTTGACCCTGCCGCCCTGTCCCCATCCCGCAGGCACCTCCTCGCCGCACTTTCCCTTCGCACTACCTGGCAACACGCCGCTGTCGGCGGTGGCGGGCGGCGCGGGCGCGCACAACTACTTTGCGGGCGGGCCCTTCCTCACCAGCCCCACCGCCGGCGCCGCGCTGCTGGGCCCGGGCGGCGGCTTGGACCTGGTGGACCGCTGGTACGACACATGAGCTTTCTCTAGGGCTGCGGTTTAAGGGGTCTTACGGTTGGCGTTGCAGTCTGACACCGCGACGGTGGGCTGCCCGGGGGCGCCGCTCTCCAGCCCGGCATGCCCCCTGGTCGCCGGGGGTGCGCAGTGCCGTCCTAGTCCCTGCCTGCCAAGCAACTCTGGCGCCGCCCCGCCCTTCGCCACCCCTCCACCCCAGGTACGAGGAGGGGCTGCCCGGGGCGCCGCTCACGTCGTTCTTCGGGGAGCACCCCGAGGACAACATGTTTGCGGCCGGGGGACTGTAAGCTGCGTAGCTGGGACCAGACAGCGGCGGGGGCAGGCGGCTGCCGACAGGCGCAGCAGCTGTTGTCGAACCACCTTGCCCTGTGCGGGTCATCCACCCCGTGGAACGGCGGCACGGCGACGGCGGGGCTGGCAACGGGGCCTTCGGATTCGTGGCCCGGCAGAGGCACTGAGTGCCGGGCAAGGGCCGCATGCTGCTTCCCAGCCTTGAGCAGGAGAGGGTCGGCTGCAGCTTCCCAGCCTTTGGGACCTCCACAAAAAAGCCAGCGCGGTTGTGGTCGTGGGCGCTTGCGAGGCCCTGCGACGGAGGCCAGGGGTGCCGCAGCCGGCCGCTGGCAGCAGGAGTGCAGCATGGAGCTGACTGGAGTGGGTTGGCTAGGTGCAGTGGCCTGGCCCGCCTACACCAGGGGGCCCCTTGCGTGGGATCTGTGTGAGGGGTGTGAGGCGCACGCAGTGGGGGGCGGAAGGGGCAGCGGCTGGCGCAGCGGGGTGTGGGCCCATACCGTTATTGTTTGTATGAGCTTTGGTGGCAGCGTGTGTGTTCGCGCTCTGGTCGCGACGTCGGAGGAACTTCACTGTGGGGGTGGGCGGGCCGACCGGCGATACTAGGCTGCATAGGCGATGTGGGGGGCGGGGGGTCGCCGGGGGATGCGGGGGCGGGGGGTCGTGTGGGGCGTGCGGAGGCGCGCGCTGGCGTCGCGCAACGCAGCTGTCGGGTGTGCGCTGCGTGCTGCTGTGGGAGTGGCAGGGGCTGGTGCCGCAGGGAGCACTAGCCGCCGCGGCGCGCGCTCGTGGCGCCGCCCGTTTTATCAAATTGACGGTGGTGGCGCTGCGGACGAAGACGAGCGAGGCGCAGCGTGGAGGTGCGGCCGTGACGGTGTGGGGCGGGGGCCGGCTAGGGCGAGCCACTCGTGCGCTGGCCCACGCGCGTCAGCTGAGTGGCGCGCCTCCTGAGAGTCGCGCCGGCTGCCCCAGGAGGCTTCGTGTTTGTCTTTTTTCTGTGCTGGCCGGGGTGAGGGCGCAACCTGCGCGGCAACTGAGCAGCTGTGACGAGGCTCATGTGCAGGCGGTAGCGCCAAGTTGACGGTTGGCTGTAAAACACTTAAATGCGGGTCGGAGCAGACGGGGGCCAGAGGGTGAGGGGCAGGGTTTGGGGCGGGCAGGCGTGGCGACATGGCCGTGCCGCCCGATTCGCCCTGCATAACACGTCGCCAATATTGCGCAGCTCCATTCTACTGCTATCGCTTGTACTCAAACTAACCTTTGTGTTTTGCACGCCGTCTAGCCATCTGCTTCGCTCTTCCAAAAGAAGCAGGGCGCCAGAGTGCCTAACCTTAGTACACATATCGCACAAAACATGAGGCCAAACGCTGCCTTGGAATAGCGCTGAATCGCTTGTACGCAAACTTCGCATAGCAAGCCTTGTCCAGCTGCTTCCAACATGCCGATCAACAGGCAGAAGATTTTGCAGCTCGCAAGCGGCTTCCGCGGGCGAACACGGAACTGCATCAACATCGCCCGCCTGCGCGTGGAGAAGGCGCTGCAGCATGCGTACATCGGCCGCAAGCTTAAAAAGCGACAGTGGCGCTCGGTGTGGATCACGCGCATCAACGCCGCCACGCGGGAGCACGGGGTGAGCGACTGGGCCGGGCAGGGTACGTGCCACCCTGTGCCATGGACGCCACCTGGGTGTTCCAGGGCGTCTGGGGTGACAAGGCTGTGACGTCCAACGAGCGCGCCGCCCTGACACGACGGTGCCAGCCGCCGTCACTGCTCTCGCGCGCCTCGCCCCATGCTGCCGAGCGCAGGTATCGTACACCCGGTTCATCACGGGCCTCAAGGAGGAGAACGTGCAGCTCAACCGCAAGGTGCTCAGCGATCTGGCCATGAGCGAGCCGTTCAGCTTCAAGGCGCTGGTAGACCAGGTGGGGTGGGCTGGCTTGGGAATGGGGCACTGGCAACGGGGCAGAGGATGGATCGTAAGCGGCCGGGCTGGAGACCTTGGGCCAGGTGGGGATTTGGGCATCGGCGGCACGGAAGCTGTGGCAGGAGCACTGGCCTGCGGGCAGGGCAGGGACAGAGAGCGGCCCTGCTCGGGCGCTGGGGCATTGGGGGACCCGGATGAACCACAGGAAGGTGCGGCAACCCGAGCCGTGGCCCGGCCTGGCATGCCCTCGCCCGGGCCTGGTGAGTTGGGGCCGCAGCGGCAGGTCGGGGCGAAATGGGGCGGGCTCGGGGGTCGGGTGGGGCCAGAGGCCAGGCGCGCACTGCGCAAGATGTGTGGCCGGGATAGACGTTGGATGTTGGTCAGCACACCCCTGGGCAGCGGTGCCACGCATGGCCATGCCCTGTGTGCTTCTCCTTAGCGCCGCGTCTACCCCACCCCACACAGGTCCGCTTCATGCGCGGCGGTCCGGGGCCGGCTGCGGCGCCAGGGGCGGGACAGGCTGCTGCGCAGGGCCGCGACGTCAGCGGCTGAGGGCTCTCTCGAAACGACGAGGCCACGGTTTCAACGCGGGTTAGGGCCGTTAGTTCCACGCTGGCTCACACGTGCGAGAGCCGCGAAGATGCAGCAGCAGGCGGTGGACGCCCGCCTGCGGCGCGGCCAGGCGCCGGCGGCTCTGCGGCTCGTGCCGGGCTGCGGTCCTGGCAGCATGCAGCGGCGCTGCTGCTGGGCTGAACAGAGTAGACAGACTGGGACTGAGGAGCTGCTGCGAGGGTGGCCGTAGCGTGTCGGTAGATCGCTTTTACTTTAGAACCAGCGTGGAAGTCAGGTTGCTTGGCGCATGCGGTTATGTGGTGCACGGGTTGCTGCAGGTGTCGCGGCACCCCAGCGGCTGGGGGGCTGTGCGGGGTTGGCTGCGGGGGTGAGGGCGTGCACCTGAGCCGCGCCCGCACGGGGGCTCCGTGAGGCGGATGCACCGGGAGCGGCGCTCGCTGGGGCAGGTGGGGGGGGGCGTGCGACTCCCACTGGCTGTCCTGGGCTGAGAGCGCCACGGAGGCAGAGGCGGTTGGACGGAGTGTGTGTTAGTGTGCAGGGTGCTGTGCTCGTGTCGGAGGGGGGCCCTGCTTGCGGCGGCTGGCGGGGCCTGGACGGCGGACGGGCGACCTGGCGCCAGACTGCTGGAACGAGGATGAGTGCGTCATAGCAGAATGCTGGAAAGTGGCCAGGGGCCTCCTTGCGGGACGCCCGCATGGCAGCCCTGCGGTTGGAAGCGATGCCAGGTGGGTGGCTATCAGGCCCCATGGGGCTTGCGCCAGCGCCCGAGGCGGCACAGGTGCACCCGACCGCCGCGGCAACGGCCACGTCCACACAACACTGTTTCACACGTGTCAGCCTCACGGCACAGTATCAGGGTGACGGAGAGCAGCACCCACGCACCGCAATCGCGGGTAAGCCGGCCACACACAACACACCAAAAAACACTCCGCACGAAGACACCGTTACAAAGCGAGGGCGCGGACACTCGGGTCCCGTCGTAGCGGTCGAAGGCACACGCGTACAGCGCACGTGTTGTGTCGCCTGTAAAGTAGGATATGCCAAACGAGTGCCGCGCCACACACATGCTGTCACATGTCATCAACCCAGCAGATGTCATCAACCCAATCCAGCAGCGTCCTCCAAAAGGCCGCGCCAAGCAATGGCTGGCCTGCGTGCCCGCACCGCGCGCCCACTGCGCACCGCAAGCAATACACACACACCGGCACCGTCAGGTCATCACAAGGGCCGGCTCGCCGCCGCAACCACACCACCGCCCCAGCACACGCTAGCCTCCGACCCGCCCGCCTGATCCAACTCGGCCCCGGCCCACATCCCCTCACCCCACAACAAAGTCCGGCTCTAAAGTGCGCTGACCGCTGCCGCTCCTGCCATACCACCCTCCGTCCAAGGCTGCAGCGGGGGACGCCGCATCTCCCTTCCCCACCCCCACGCAGCAACCCCGCGCAGGCACCAGCCCTGCCTGCCTGCCCGCCCCATCTCTTCGCCACACAAGAGGCTGCCGCCGGACCCCCCCAGGCCCAGCCGCACAGCACCCGCACTCCCGCTCCGCCACCCCAGCCACAATGCAACCTCCGCCCCGCCCAGGCGCCCAGGCACCGGTGCACGCCCTCGCTGCGTCGCGAGCGCAGGGCCCCGCTCCTCTCGTTGCCTGCCCGCGCCTCGCCTGTCCCCTCCACGCCTGCCCTCTCCACCGCGCTCACGCGTCCAGTCCCTTGTTGCACACGGGGCAGGTGGCCTTGGTGCGCAGCCAGGTGTCCAGGCAGGAGCCTGCGGGGGCAGCGAGGGGGTGCACCGAGGGGGTGCGCCGAGGGGGTGCGCCGAGGGGGCAAAGAGCGGTTGCGGGAGCAGCGACAAAGGGCGGGGGCGAGCAAGGGGCGTGTACCATGCGACTGACAAACTGGTTTGCAGCCTCCGAGCAAGGGGGCGCGGACGGGGGAGGCGGGCCCGCGGGGTGAGCGGCGCGAGTGGACCAGGCAGCGCAGTAATGAGCTGAGCCGAGCCGAGCCGCGGCCAGAGCCTTCCGCTCCATCCCGCCAGTCCGCA
Organism: Chlamydomonas sphaeroides; assembly: GCA_001662425.1. NCBI lineage: Eukaryota > Viridiplantae > Chlorophyta > Chlorophyceae > Chlamydomonadales > Chlamydomonadaceae > Chlamydomonas > Chlamydomonas sphaeroides. Next base: position 21,584 of record BDDC01000428.1, read on the forward strand.
GGCCGTCTAGCATGCCCGCAGGCGAGAGCGGCGCCCCCGCCGCAGGCCGTCCCAGCCTGCTCCCCCTTGCCCCTCCTCCCCCACCGTGGTACTCGTGGCCGCAGGGCAGTGTCTTGACCACGTCCCCCGCCGCCAGCTCCTCCAGGCACACAGAGCAGGTGGCGGGCGCGCCGTCGCTGCGGCGGCGGCCGCCCGGCCCCACGGCCTCGGCGGGCAGCGCCGCCAGCTGCTCCTCCTTGGCGCCCTTGCGGTTCTCCACGCCCTCGTCCAACCGACACAGCGCCTCGTAGTCCTGAGGCGGAGGGCAGGGAAGCGAGACGGGAAGGGCGAAGGTCTAGGCAGGGCATACGGAGAGGAGGGGGAGGGGGGTCCTGCGCAGTCGGCCCGTTGGCAGCAGCGAGGCGACGGAGCTGCATGGCTCGACGCTCGCGCGTGCCGCCACGAGCGCACCTCGGGCGTGAAGTCGCGGTCCGACAGCAGCAGGTGCGCCGGGATGCCCGCCCGCTGCGCCGCCAGCAGCTGCTGCCGCATCGCAGCCATCTGCTCGCGCATGGCGCTGGCGGCGGCGCGGCCGCGGCGCGCGTAGCCTGCAGGAGGAGCGCAAGAGAGGAGGATCAGAGCGGACGCGCTGGTGAGACCCCGGCCGCGGTGATGTGCGTGCGGAGTGGCCAAGAGCGCACGCGGGCGGCGTGCCACCGCTTCCCGGCGCTGCACGTCGCCACAGGGCGGCAGAGCGCCCCGCCTACACGCCCACTAAGCGGCCCACGGACCCCAGCCCACGGACCCCAGCCCACGGACCCCAGCCCACGGACCCCAGTTAGCCAGGGCTCACCCGCACCCGGGCCGTCCTCCTCGCCACGCATGCCGGGGACCCCGAAGGCGCGCTGCAAGCCGTACGGCAGCCCCGCCGCCATGGCCATGGGCAGAAAGTCCGCAAAGGCGGCCCCGGGCCAGCCGCCGCCGCCCATGCCGCCGCGGCGTCCAGCCCGGTCGCCAACCGCGGCCGCTGCGGCAGCGGCGGCCGCCGCCGCCAAGTCGGCGCCGCCGCCGAAGAGCAGCTCATCGCCGCCGCCTGCCGCCCCTCCGACGGCGGCAGAGCTGCCGCCGCTGCCTCCGCCGCCGCCGAGCTGCGCCCTCAGCGACCGGGGCATCCTCCATGGCGCCACCTCCCGCTCCCAGTCCCGGTCGCGGTCCCGCTCCCGCTCGCGCGTCCGGCGGCCTGCGCGGTCCTCCGCGGCCGCTGCGGCGGCGGGCCCTGCCCTGCCGCGGGCCGCTGCCTGTGCCGCCTCCAGCTCCTCCAGCATCTCCAGACGGCGCTGAGGTGCGGCCAAGCGGGCGGGCGGGCGGGCGGAAGGGACAAGAGGGCAGCGGGGAGGTTAGGGCAAGGGAGCCAGTCATGCAGTGCGCTGGGGCAGAGACAGGGACGCGCCACGACCAGGTACGACGCATCAGAGAAGAGGAGCACGGGTCTAGCCCCAGGCGGTGGGCCGGTGCTGCCGGCGCAGGGGCCTGCAGTAGCAGGGCGCGTCACGCACCGCCAAAGCGGCCAGGTGCCGCGGCGGCGGCCCACCGCCCGTCGCCGCGGCCAGCGCCTCCTGCAGGCGCGCCAGGGGCGGCGGCGGCGGCAAGCCGCCGAGCCGTCCCCGCTCCGCCGCCGCCTCGGCTGCTGCCGCGGCGGAGGCCTGGGGTTGCGGCGGCCGGTGCGGTGGGAGCCGGTGCGGTGGGCGGCCGGTGCGGTGGGAGCCAGTGCGGTGGGCGGCCAGCATTGCAGGGGCCCCTGTGCTTGGGCCCCTGTGCTTGCGTCCCCGGGGCGCGCTACTCGTCCTAGCTCCAGCCCCAGGCGCCCTCAAGCCTAGTCCTCCAATCCCCCACTCTTCAGCCTCCGTGTTCCATTCCCCCCAAAACCCCCATCCCAAACCCGCACCATCATGCGCTGGTGCTCGTCCTCCTCCAGCCGCCGCGCCGTTTCCCGGGCCAACCGCTCGTCCTCCTCCGCCTGCAGCCGCGCAGCCAGCGCCTCGTCAGAGTCCTCCTGCCGCAGCTCCGCGGCCGCGGCGCCGGCGCCGCTGTCGCCAGAGGCGCCGGCACCCCCGGCGGCCTGGCGAGCGCGCTCCGCGCGCGCCGCCGCCGCCGCGGCAGCGGCGGCCCCGGCGTAACGCGGCGGGCCCCTGGCCATGAGGTGGCGGTTCATGCGGAGCTCCCTGGCGGCGGCGGCGGCGGCAGCGGAGGTTCCTTCCTCGCCGTCGTCGCTGTCGTAGGCGCCCAGGTTCAGGTCCAGCCCCCAGCGGACCCGCTGGCGCATGGCGGCGCGGCCGCCGACGGCAGCCGCGCTGGCGGCGCCACCTAGCCGCCCGGCCGGGGCCGCCGCGGCCGCTGGCCCGGCGGCGCCGCCGGCCTCGGCGCCGGCGCCGGGGGGGACTGAGCCGACGGAGGTCGGAGACCCAGCGCCGCTGCCGAGTCCGGCGGCGCCGCCGCCGACGTAGCCGGGCAGATGTCTGGCGGCGGGCAGCACCAGCTGGCGGCGGAGGCGCGCTGCCGGAGGGGAGCTGCGCGGCGCGGCGGCCGCGGCGGCGGGGCCCCTGCCGGCATCGGCGGCGTTGCCGTCGCGCGCGGGGAGGAAGGGGTTGGCGGCGGGGCCGCCGGCGCGCCACAGCGATGCGCCGGCGTCGTTGGCGCCCGCGGCCTCTTGGGCGGACCTGGGGTTGGGGACGTGGGGAAGCATGCGTGGGGAGGCGGGCTGGGCGGACAGCTCGCAGGCGTGGTGCTAGACGCGGATGGTGCCGACTTGCAGGCAACGCGTCGCGAGCAGGCGGATGGAGGTACAGGGAAGTGCGTTTGGGAATGGTTGGGAGGCGGGGCGCGGGAGACGCCTGTGGGGACTGCTGGGGGCGCAGCACGCTTACCGGCGAGCGCCAGCGAACGCCAGGCGGCCGGGCGACTCGTCCGTGTCTGAGTCCGAGTTGATGACGATGGGACTGGGGGCTGGTCCAGTTCGCTCTTGATGGTGTAGGCCGGCTTGGCGACGGAAGCGAGCGGATGGGGGGGGGAAGCGAGCGCTGTCGGGACGCCGGTCCGAGGGACCCGCGGCCGCTGCCTCATCGTCCTCCAACGCGCCCCACAAGCCCGTCCTTCCGCGATGTTGGGCCGCATAAGGCTGTGGAGCCTGGGGATGTTACAGCGAGGGAGTCTTAGCAAGGCAAGGACTTGCGTTGCGCACCAGGCATGCAAGGCCGAGCTCACCTGGTTGGCCGCCGTGGGTGCCTCATCTGCAGTAGTATGAGAGTGTGAGGTTATTGGGGTGAGCTGCAGAAGGAATGCGTGCAGGCGCTGGCAGCATGCCGTTGTGTAGAAGCTGGACGTTGCGCTAGCCACGCAGCTGCGCTCAGGACCCTACCAGCAGCCTCCAGGGCCGAGCGCGTGGGTCCAATACACGGTAACGCTGAGCGTCGTCTAGGGCTAGGCCAAATCTGCCCCGAGACAGGTCTCTGCTCGCACCTTCGACGTCCGAGTCCACGATGAGGAGAGGTCGGTGGTCTGGCTTCAGCCGCTTGGCCGGAGGACCCCCGTCGTCCACAAGGACGACCCCACCTTCACTGCCCATTTGCACCGACCACAGGAAACAAGACAGCTCAGTTACGGCTGGCCTCGCTCACGCGATGTTCTTATGTGTGGTGTGCAAGTGTGGACAGCAGCGAGGAAGAACTCTCCAAGCGGCCCCGACATCGCATGCAGCCCCACACGTCCGCCCCCCCGCCCCACGCACGGCATCACCCCTGCATCCCGCGCGCGCGGGCGCCTGCACCATCACCGCCGACGCGCCGAGCTGCCCCCGCCGCACACCTGTCCGCACTGCATACCTGCTCACAGCAACCACCACCTCCTCCTAGCAGGCGCTGCACGCAGCGCGTCCCGGCCTCTCACACCATCTCTCTCACTCTCCCATCCCACCCACGCGCCACCACACCCTCCACCATTCTCCTCCAAACCCCTCCGCTGTCTCCGCCATCCGCTCCAACTCACCCCAACGCTCCCCACGCCCCTGCCACGCCCCTCACCAAGGTCCCTCACGCATGCGACCGCTTGTGCTGCAGCACCTGCGGCGGCGTCAGCTCCGCCTCCAGGCCGCACACCGCACACTTGTACCACCGAGCCGTCGCCGGCGGCGGCCCCGACGGCGCCGCCGCCGCAGGCGCCCCAAGCGCCTCCGCCGACGCGGTCCCCCCTCCAGCGGCAGGGACCTGCAGCGCCGCATCCCCTGCGGCGGCCTGACCCCCGGCGGAGATAGCCGCCGCCGCCGACGACCGGCCTTGCTCATCGCCAGCGGCGCCGCCGCTCCACCGGCTTCCGCCGGCGCCGCCGGTGACGGCCGGCAGCGGCAGCGCCTCCTCCCAGCCTGGCGCCGCCAGTCTCCGCCGGCTCCAGCGGGCCCGTGTGGCGATGTACGACTCCAGCCGCGACGCCGCGTCCATCGCCGCCACCAGCTCACCGCCGCCGCCGGGCCCCTCCGCCGCCGCCGCAGCGTCGCCGCCGCTGCCACCGACACTGGCGACCACCCGGATGGCGCCGTCGGCGCTCGATCCCGGCGGCGCCGCCAGCGGCCCCGCATCCTCACCGTCGGTGAGAGCGCCCCGGCGCGGCGCAGCGGCGGCGGCGCTGCCGCTGGGGGGCGCGGTGGCGGCTGCGTAGCCCAGCGTCTCCACGGCCTGGGCGTCCACGCCGCGGACGGCCTCGCAGCTCTGCACGTGCAGCTGGACCTGGGGGCGGGCGGCAGGGGGAAGGCGAGAGAGGGGGAAAGGCAGGGAGGGAGGACTGCGGGGTCGGCGGTACGTGGGCAGTGGGTGGGGCGCAGGGGAGAAGGGAGCAGGGCAGGGCAGAGCCGGGGCAGTGTGGGCAGGAGACAGCCCGCGCCACCCGCTGCCGTACCTCTGTGTAGGTGCCCACCACGCGTACCCCGCAGCCGGGGCACAGCCTGCCAAGGACCGGGTGGGTGAGGGCAGGAGGTGGGCGGGGGGAGGAGGGAGGGCAGCAGGCAGGACGGGGGAAGGAGGCCACGTGCGGCTGCCAAGTGGGCTCTCTCCTGCCTCGCACCCCTTCTCGACCTCGGCCCGCGCCTCTCTCACGCCCAGCCATTGCAGTGTTTCTCCCACCGCCGGCCCGCCGGCCCCGCCGCCTCAGAGGGCTCGCGCAGCGCGGGTTGCCCCAACCACATCCACATGCTACAGGAGCATACAACATGCATCTCCCGGTATTTAACATACATCATGCCCTTCACAAGTAATGAGCGCACACCGCCACCTCACCAGGGCTTGCGCAGCGCGGGCTGCAGCGCGTGCAGCGCCATGGCGCTCTCAAAGGATCGCAGGCTGCCGTACCTGGAGGGAGAGGGCAGGTGGGTGGGCGGGGGAGGGGAAGTCCAGGGGAAGCACCGAGGGCGCAGGGCAAGGCCAGGGGAGGCTGCGCCGCAGCCCTCGCCCTGCTGCCCCCTACCTCACCAGGCCACGCAACCCCCTCTCTCCCCGCCGCCTCACGCACGTCCCCAGCTCCTCCCCCCTCCCCCAACCACCAACCACCAACCACCCAACCCCCAACCCCTACCTGAGCCACGGCGTGAGCCACGTGCCAGCACACACGTACGGCACACCCAGCGAGTCCGTCTCCACGCCCACCGCCGCCGCGCCGCCCAGGCCGCCCGGCGGAGGGCCGCCCGCTGCCGCCGCCGCCGCCGCCGCGCCCTCGGCTGCGCCGCCCTCGCCGCCGCCCGGGGGCTGCTGCGGCTGCTGCGGGTCGGCGGCCGGCGGCTGCGGCTGTGCCGGCGCGGACGTCGAGGGCGGCAGTACGAACTGCGCGGTGACCTTGTTGCCTGCGGGCAGCCGCTCCAGGGAGTACCTGGCGGGCGGGGAGGTGGAGAGAGTGGAAGGTGGGGAGGAGGTTGGGGAGGGGCGCCTGGGGAGGAGGGGCGCCTGGGGAGGAGGGTCGGGCGGCGGAAAGGAAGGGACACAGGCAGGCCACCACAGCGGGCGGTCCTCGGAACTAACAAGCCCCTAGCCGTCCAACCGCCCAAGCCCACCCAGCCGCTCAAGCCCAACCAACCGCCCAACCACCTGCACGGCCATGTGTCCAGCGCCAGCTTCCGCGCCAAGGCGTCCTCCAGCCGCCCGTCCACCGCCGCCGCCGCCCGCTCCGCCTCCTCCTCCGCCTCCTCCGCCTCCTCTGCCGCCGCCTGCGCCGCCGCCCACTCGTGCCGCCCCGCTGCCGCCGTCGCCGGCCCCCCGCCGCCCGGCGCCGCGCGCCGCGCCTCCCGCCGCTCCGCCGCCTCCGCCAGCCGCCGCCGCCGCTCCGCCGCCGCCTCCCGCCACGCCGCCTGCTGGTCCATCACCCCCGCCAGCAGCGGCCGCAGCTCCTCGGGCAGCGCCGCCGCCAGCGCCGCGTGGCCTCGCTGGAAGGACGCCGACGCGCCGCCGCCAGCTTCACCGCTGTCCCCGCCCCCGCCGCCGACTGCATCGTCGTCGTCGTCGTCGACTGTGCCGATGGCGGCCAGCGCCGCTAGCTTGGCGGCGCGTAGCCGGCTGCTGAGCAGGTGGGCGGCAGCGGAGCGCAGCTCCAGCACCAGCTGCAGCACCTGGAGGCGGCGGGCGGGAAGGCAGGGTGGGAGGTGGGGAGGGGCGCATGCTGCAAGACCCCAAAGCGCCGCAGCCATAGCGCCTGACGGCCTCCCTGCCCTAGCCTGAAACCCTCTCCTTCCCCCACCCTGGGCCACGCCCCGTCGTGCACCCGCAGCAGCAGCCAGCGGTCCGCCCCTAGCAGCACGTGCCAAATCCTGGCTCCCCTCCCTCTCCCC